>JAAEAF010002221.1:0-60568 GCA_011037195.1 Triatoma infestans
GCGAAGGGCACATATATATATATATCTGACTGAAGGTTTTGAATTAGTCAACCGGAAGTACAATTTATTGAAAGGTTTTTTTCTTCACTTTTTCGCGATCTTTTTGAATACGGCTCCTCCACCCTTTACTAATTACATGCACATAAAAATGCCTATCACTTTTATTTGATACATTTTTTCCAGGGAAATTGGGGATCAACAACGTCTAGGTTTCCTACATGGTTGTATTACTGTTCTAAATGCCCGCAAGGAGTATCTGTTGCATGCAGTTTACTTGGGGGATAGCGAACACCACGGGTTACCAGAGCTCAGTACTCCATGCACTTCGTCAGAACTGTACACAGTACACTTAAACTACATGCACTCTACACTTTACAGACAAGGACAAACACAGTACACAAACTAGGGTTTCCGTCCTTAGTTAATTGGGGAAAGCCAAGGGAGAAGGAAGGGATAAGCTCAGTGATAGCGAGCTGGTATAGTAACGCGGATGTCCTGGGTTCGTATCCAGCGTGCTGCCCTTAGATTTTCTCTTCCTAGGAGCCTCTACAACTCACTGTCCGGTGGTGGGCAGTGTTTCTGTAGCTAGTGAACATTGAGGGTGGCAGAATAGATCTTTCAGGTGGCCGTACAATAATCCCCTCTAACAATCTACAATCTATGTCCCCTGAATTACTGAAATTCCAAGAATTGGAAGAAAATCGATTAAACGTAAGTGCTAATTGACAGATGATTTTTTTTGCATTTTTTTTTTATTATTTACTGGAAAATGAATGCAATGATTTTCTTTAAAATTGTAATGTTAACTGTACCGATATAGGCCTATCATTTTTTTACTTTCTCTTATTTTTTTTTTATATGAAAAATTTATTTAAGTGGATATACTGATGAATTTATGACATTACATTTCAAATGCCACAATTATTGCGTTTTTTTTGCAATGTTTTGGCGCTGTCTTTTGGATTACAATGTAAACTCAACCACTTTTCTACTTTGCCATCTGATTTCTTACCTGATAATATATAACCCATCACCTCTATATTTGTATTAGGGTACTTGAGTAAAAGTTTCCAAGTTCTCATGCGTTGGCCTAGTGGCTAGCGCACTCTCCTTTCATGCGAGAATTCAAAGTTCGATTCCCGTGAAGGCAAAAACGGTGTTGACCCCCAGCATCGTGATAAAAAGTGGGAAGCTACAGTTAGTAGCGCCCTAGGTAACGAAGGCCAGAATTAAAGGGCGTGGGAACTGCGGCATGCTTACCACTCGCCACCCTATTCAAACGCCGTCTGGCAAAGTCTTTGGGTCTTTCATGGGCTGTTGCGCCATGGGATTTAGGGAGTAAAAAAGTTTCCAAGTTTTAAGAAAATTCATCAAGTTTATAATTCTGTTAAATGCAGTTATGAGAAAGTCTTTTGGGTGTTTCAAACAGATTTGTTTTTTGTAGAGCATTTTGTAAATATTTTTATCATGTATTTATGAATTGTAAATGTTAAGGAAGCTATTAGCTTTATTATTGAGTTTGTATCTAATAATATTAATTGTAACGATCGATATTTAATTCAAATTTAAATTAAAAGTTACGGTTGGTAACATTGTTTTGTAATGGAGTAATGGGGAATGACTGCTAGTTCACAATTCATGTTTGGCTGTTCTGAAAGCCAGTCCACATCCACATATTTCGTATACCAGTTGAATTAAATTTAATAATAAAGAAATAACAGTCCACTTTTTTACTAAAAAGCTTTATTTATTCAACTAGAAATGGGACATTTTCTCAATTAAGGGAAAAACCCATCACCCTAACAGGAAGTATTATATCTCTATTTATTTTAAGCCCCCCGCAAGGGGTAGTTGTTGCATGCAACTACTTGGGAAGTAGCGATCCCACGGGTTACCACAGCTCAGTACACCATGCACACTCACCAGAATAGTACACTAACGCTTATACTACACACCCCTCATAAACCACTAACGCACGAACAGTATATAACTCAGGGCTACCTTCCCTGGGGTAGCGGTCCCATCTGGGAGGGCCGGTCTGGAGGCTCCAAGGAGGCAGCCCCTCCACCAGGCTCGGGCGCTGTGGGCCAATCACCTGCACGTCTTAAAATTTTGATTACGAGACCTCAAAGAGAAAATAGTAACGCCGGATTGATTAATGGGAATATACTGTGGAAAAGCTATACGGACTTAAAAATTGGTTTTTGGAACGTTTTATCATTATATAGACTGGGAGGCCTGCAAGGCCTTCTTAACGTAATTGACAGTTATAAAAAAGACCTCGCTGCTATCCAAGAGATCCGCTGGATTGGCAAAGGCCTTCTTGAAAAAAGACACCACACCATTTATTACAGCTGCCATGAGAAAGAGCACATCTTTGGGACTGGCTTTGTAGTCAGAGGAAGAATCAGAGAGCAAGTCATTGGATTTACCCCTGTGAATCCTCGTATCTGTAAACTTAGGATGAAAGGAAAATTTTTTAATTATAGCTTTATAAGCTGCCATGCACCCACGGAAACATCAGAGGAGGAAGAAAAGGAGGACTTTTATGAGGCCCTTGAGAGTCGTCTAACGACTGCCCCCGGAATGATATAAAAATCCTCCTAGGCGATTTTAATGCCAAAGTTGGGAAAGAAGAATGTTACAGGCCCACGATTGGACTACATAGCCTTCATGATATCAGTAATGGCAATGGGCTAAGGCTCATTAGTTTCGCAGCATCACGTGGATTGTTTATAGACCTAAATCCTTCCCAGGCAAAAGAATCCATAAAGCCACGTGGACATCGCCGGACGGAAGCACGTGTTATCAAATTGACACCTGCTGATTAGTGATCTCACAAATCAGACCTAATGCGAACAAGATCATACAGGGGAGCCAATGTGGACTCGGACCACCATCTAGCCATAGCTAAAATTAGATCAAGGATATCACTGGCGAAAAAGACTCGCTCAGTAAAAGTCAAAAGGTTTGACGTTAATAAATTAAAGAATGATGAAATCCTTCAGGCTTATCAGCATAGGCTTGTCTCTCAGCTTAGAGAAGCACCCACTGAAACGGATGAGTCAATAGAAAACATGTGGAAGCACTACCGCGATGTGATAGCAACAACGGCTGAGGAGTTACTAGGACCACCTGAACGGATTGAAAGGTCCCCGTGGTTTGATGAGGAATGTAAGATAGCTACAGATGCGAAGAACGCAGCCTATAATGACAAACTTAATAAGCGATCTACTAGGAGGTCTTCGGAAGAATATAGGGTAAAAGGAGAGAGGAAAAGAAAATTCATAGAAGCAAAAAGAGGATATGGGAAAATAAACAATTAGAGAATACCGAAGCCCATAGAAGTGTAAATGAAAACAGGCTGTTTTACCAGAAAGTAAATAAAGCTGAAGGGCCCCTTTTAAGCCAAAAGTGACTGCACTAAGAAAAGAGGATGGGATTTTATTATCCGGAAAAGAGGACATAATGGGAAGATAGTCACGACATTTTGGTAGCCTCTTAAATAGTAACTGCGCAGAAGAGGAAGTGTCACCTGAACTTGGGCAGATAGTAGAACACGCCGATGATGACATAGAACCACCAGATTTAGACGAGATAGAGGAGGCAATTGCCAAAATGAAAAGTAATAAAGCGCCTGGAGTTGACAGTCTACCAGCCGAACTATTTAAGTATGGCGAGGAGGAACTCCATAAGGCAATTCATAAGTTGGTTATGTCTATCTGGAAAAACGAAGCAGTACCGAGCCAGTGGGGACAAACTATCATCTGTCCAATATACAAGAAAGGAGATCGACTGGAGTGTTCGAACTACAGGGGTATCTCGCTGTTACCCTGGGCCTACAAAATCCTCTCAAATGTACTTTTTAATAGACTAGTCCATTTCGCTGATAAAGAGATTGGCCCCTACCAGTCTGGTTCTAGAAGAGGCAAATCCACAGTTGATCAAATTTTCTCTCTACGACTGATCCTCGAAAAAGGAATTGAATATAATGTCCCAACACACCATCTCTTTAGAGACTTCAAAAATGCCTATGACAGTGTTAACCCCCAGAAACTATTTGAAGCAATGCAGGAGATGAATATACCCTCAAAGCTAGTGAGGTTGGTTAAACTAACAATGTCTGGAATATCGTGTGTTTTGCGCCTTCAGACTGAGGTATCACCCGAATTTAGAACAAGTAAAGGGTTAAGGCAAGGAGACGCTCTAGCCTCCCTTCTGTTCCACCTGGTATTAAAAAAAGTAATTAGAAAATCCGACATACACACCTCAGGCATTATTGGTAATAAATCCGTCCAAATACTAGCATACGCAGACGACGTAGATATCGTTGCAAGTTCCCTCTCAGCGCTAAAAAACGCTTTTCGCGCACTTCAGAAGGCGGCGCTACCTATGGGCCTCAAGATCAACGAAAGTAAAACAAAATATATGTATGTCGGAGGTGGTAATAGGCCCTCCTGGAGACGGTATTCAAATAGACTCCTTCTTTTTTGCTAAAGTTGAAGAGTTCGTCTACCTTGGCTTCCAAGACAATATCATTTCGCAGGAAATCGGCAAAAGAATGTCGATAGCTAACAGATGCTATTTCGGTCTGATCCGATATATGAATAGTAGCCGGATCTCCAGGAACACGAAAGTGACGCTATACAAAACATAGATTCGCCCAGTTTTTGACGCCACATACGCCTCTCAGACATGGACCATTCCCAAAGTCGATGAGGATATGCTTCTGATAAAGGATCTTCGGTCCTGTGAAGGAGGGGGATGTGTGGAGACGGAGACGAAACAGGGAGCTATACCAACTGTTCGGAGAGCTGGATGTGGTACATGTGATAAGGTTGGGAAGACTGAGCTGGGCGAGGCATGTTGCGAGAATGGATGGCGGATTGATTCCCAGAAGATTGCTCGAGATGGAGATAGGTGGAAAGAGAGGAGTAGGCAGACCAAAGTTGAAATGGGAGGATGGTGTCATCAGTGACGCAAGAAACCTGATAAAGGTGAAAAATTGGAAAGCGGTTGCAAATGACCGGGAACTATGGCATGGACTCTTTGGGGAGGCTAGGACCCACCAAGGGTTGTAACGCCAATTAGATAGATAGATAGATTTATTTTAAGCTGTAATATCTCTCCAGCAATTTTCACATCTGCGTATTGAGCAAATAAGTACACGTAAGTATTAATCAATATTAACAATAATAATAACCTATGGCGCAATAGCCCATTAAGGGCCGCAAGGCTTGCCTGACGGCGATTTATATTGGAGGACGTTTGGTAAGCATGCCGCGGTTCCCTCGCCGTTTAGTTCTGACCTTCGCTACCTTAGTGCGCTACCATTAATCAATACTAAATGTAATTTAGAAAATCAATCTACATTTCATAGTGTTTCACATCTGGTAAAATTTAATGTATTTTTTTGATTAAATTTTGGTTTAATAAAAACTCTTAAGATTTTCCTTAAACTGTTATAACTCCTTAACATTTATAATAGTTGCAGCCCCCAATTCGTCCATACAATGCAATTGGCTTGATAGAAAAGATAATGCATAATTGGAATTGCAATGTTAGGCCCTGTTTCAATTACTTGTGTTAAGAATTTAGTGAACGATATATGAACATTGTGAAGTATCGATTTTTATTTTTTTCGATTAGAGTTATCGCAATGGCGGCAATAGTTTTTTTTCCTGTTTAGTGGAGTTTAACTTGACTTCCATTAAGGTTATTTAGAGTTTGTATTACAATAATGATAATAAAGTGTTGACTTTATTTGAACTTTGTGTCATACATTTTTTTCCTTTGAATATCAGTTCCTTAATTTTTCATTTAACTTAATTTTTATTCAACAACTTTGATTGGGCAAAATTAAGTCAAGCATTTCTGTGGCGGATTTCCTCTGCAAGGGGCAGGCTTGCATTATAATAGATTACAATAGAAGTCAAAACTTTGTTACAATATGAATAAGAATTGTTTGGAATTGCATTCAAAGAATGTCTGGTCACTTACTATATATATAGACAAATATTTTGCAGATAACATTTTATATATTATTACAATTTCAATATAGTATAATTGCTGATTGATTATATATAAAAAAAACAAAAAACATTCATTAATGCGTGAATATTCAATTCGAATTTACAGTAAAATGGAATATGAGATAGTGAAAACCAATATTTAATGCTTCTGTCAGACCAACGATGTGTAAACATTGATAACGCTAAACAGGCAACGCAGACGTTCCTCAATATTTCCTTCCTCTTAGTGAAGCGTAAAGAAAACAGAAATCTGCAAACTGCTGACATGTTCTTAAAATACAATTAGTTATCTACCCGATCAAACAATACTTCGTTCACATATATATATAAAACTGAAACGGAAGTATTTCTTTAGATTATTTACTCTGGATTATTCCCATTTAACCCAGTTTAAATCGTTGATCAATCAAGATTAAACCAAGTTATATTATAATATCTATTTAACAATAGATAAACATTTGGAGTGAAATACCATTTCCTATTACAACAATTGTAACTGATAAATTTTCTTTTCAAAAAGATATTGTTAGTACAAAATCGTACATTAATACTGAAGTGGCACTTCAGAGGAAATCTTAACTTTGTTATTCCTCCAGAATCCACCAAGCGATCCATATTTTCTGGAAAAATGATTTCAAATAAACATGAGAGATGTTTTATTTAATAAAAAGCATACAAACTTTATAGTAAATTTTTGGAACCACTTCTATTCTTAATTGTTGTTAAGGAAAGATAACACGGAATAATCTTAAACCATTTTTCAACTACAATGTAAACCAATTAGGTTGGTATTTAAATTTTATTATTATTTCGAGAATAAGTTCAATACTAGATATTAAATAAAGTAAGTGAATAAACATCGCACCCTAAAAAAAACCACACAACATAAAAGTCTCATAAAAATAATATTTATATACTCAGACAAAAAAAATAAAAACAAAACCACCTCTTCTATACTCAACGTTAAAACCAAAAACTAATTCTGACTCACCTTCAGCAAAATCAAAAAGGAGAACGATTAATTTCTGCTAAACAAGAAGAAATTCCAGGAAAGTTAATCAGGTTAATCAGGCTAATTGGTATGACGTGGCATGAGCTACCAAGTAAAGTTGCAAAATGCATTGTCGAAGGATTTCACAGTAAATGCGGGCTTGAGGCAAGGAGACCCTCTATCATGTGTAATTTTTAATCTCTACTTGTAAAGGGCGATAAGTGCTATCAGAACAAATCCCGGCGGCACTGTCTATAAACAGGCTAACTCAGCACATGGCATACGCGGACGACGTATTGATTATTGCGAGATCAATAGCGGCACTGAGGCGAGCATTTCAAGAACTGGAAGAAGCGAGTAGGAAGCGCGGTATGAAAACCAATGAAACTAAGACCAAATATATGCGCACCTCTAGAACACAGGAGCATTGAGACGAGCGAATCCAGTTTGAAGAATATCCCAGTGTGCAAATATTTTAAGTACTTAGGGTCCTTAATAACGAATAACAGCAATATAACCGCAGAAATAAGGGCAAGAATAGCAGGCGGTTCTAAAGGTTCTGCGGTTCAGGGACTTATCTCGCAAGGCGAAAATTTTGGCCTACAAAACTATTATTAGGCCAACAGTTACTTATGCTAGCGAAGCCTGGGTGATGAGCAAAGAAAGTGAAAAGATTCTCGGGGTTTGGGAAGGAAAAGTTTTAAGAAAAATATTCGGCCCAAGATGTGTAAATGGTGTGTGGAAAACACGAAAGAATGAGGAGTTAAAGCAGCTATTTGGTGAGCCGGATATAGTTGCTCATATAAAGAAAGGAAGATTAAGATGGTTGGGTGGAGAGAATGCCTCAAAATAGGCTCCCGAGAAAACTTATGTATGGAAAGCCTGCAGGATCGAGGATACGACGGCGTCCTCAGCTTGTGGTTGGACGTTGTAAAGGAAGATCTGCGTAGGGCTAGTGTAAGAAGATGGCGCACCAATGCAGGAATGGGAAAAACTTATTGAGGAGGTCCAGGTCCTACTCTAGGACTGTCGCACCGTTTAGTAAGTAAGTAAGTAAACAAGAAGAAAGCCAACAAAAAAAATAAAGGAAAAGAAAAAAAAATCGGTTTACTAACTCAATTACACAATAATGTATTTAATTTCAATCTTTAATATGTACATTTTCACATTATACATTATATTGTATGGTATCCTCTTGAAAATGGCCAGGAATTCTGCCGAAATGTCGAGGAAAATAAATTTCGTATAAAAAAAAAATTTGACACGATTACAATACTTTCTCTTACTAAGTAAGAGAAAGTAATAATATACAACCAAATTTCAAAAGGCTAAACAAAACTTGGTTTATAATTGTATCGTTTCAATAAAAGTCACAATACAAAATATTATTAAATATATGCAGGGAAATATGCAAACTTTATTACTCAAGCTTTATTACACAAATTTACCTATAGGGTGGCAAATTTTGAAAGGGCTTAAGCTTAATGTGTGTGTTAAGTTTTGGAGAAGATAGAAGTATTAAAATATTAAGTAAGAAGTCACCCACTGTTTCAAAATAATATATTATCTCAAATCTCAAATATATTATCTCAAATAATGAGTTTATATATTTTTCAATATCACAATAATACGATAATAAATATATTTACTATCTCTTGCACTTAACTATCTTAAACACAAATATTCAAATTAAATACATCATAGCACAATGAATTTAAAATGAGAGAGTAACGTTCTGTATATGACGAATGTTAACTGGTTCAATTCTATAAGACGACTACTATGATATCCCTAAAATCAACAAAGTTTTAATTAAATATTTACGTTAGAAATAAACAATTTTGTTTTGTTTTTTGTTTTAAGGAATGAATGTTTTAGATAAACGTATCATTCTAAAAAGAAAAAAAAAAAACAATTTAGATAAAATGAAAAGTTTGTAAATGATATTGTCTAGCAGTAACAACTTGGGTAGTAATTTAAGGAGGGATGGACAGTTGGGCTGACCCTACCAACCATCTCCCTCCTGCCGAGATGGCATCGATCCAGCCACTCTGCCTTCTTCACATCCTTGCCCTTCTGTATTGACAACATCATTAAGCTTCCTCCTCATCTTACATATTTCGTACTATTTATTAAATTTCACTTCAAAATGCAAGTTTGACGTTCCGTCCGGCAAAGTTTTACCATTAGTAGCTTAAGTGCAATGTATTAAACTTTAGTTTCTATCTGGCTATTTATTTATTTTCAATATGGATAAAGCTTTTTACTTTTTTTCTCTTTCTTCATACAATTGGTCATTTTTTTTTGTTTTTTAAATAAATTAGACTAAAATTGGTTTTCAGTAACATTACGAACCACAATTATGTCACAAATACTGAAAATGGTTTAAAAAAATATGATTTACATACAATCGTTATTACGAAATAATAGTTATTGTAGTAAAGTAAACCACTTTATCTCAACTTTTACTTAACCACTTTCAATAAACAATATACATCCACTTTTTCTATTTTCAAAGGCCCATATTTCAATGATATTAAAAAAAAAAAAAAATCTGGTGTGAAACACTCACACAACTTTCTCTTACTCCTGTTCTCAAAATTATAATTGACAAATGATATAGTGTGTATACCAAATATAACGAAATTCGTCCAAAACTGACAAAAAATTTCAATAAATGCGCACTTCCGGTTTACAAATTTTCTTAAAACTTGGAATTTTGGCCATCTATTTATTTCTAATTAATTTTGTTTGGATAATAGAATTGTATAATCAACTATGACACCACTTTAGGGGAAGCTCTAACCCCACCCCTCCCCCAGAAGTGCCCTTAAATGAATTGTCCCGGAGAAATGTTTGAAATAAAAGTTGTAGCTCTTTGTATGTATAGTTGATATGTCAAGTTTAAAGAAAATCGTCGGAGCCATATTTGTGAAATTGCAAAAACGTAACAAAAAGCAACTTGTAAAGTGGTACTTCCGGTTGAGGAATTTTGACAGATAACACACCGTCAGATCCCATGGTGATACCTAAACGTAATATCAAGTTTCAACTTTCTATGGTTTTTCTTTTTTGAGCTATACTGTTCACATACACACACACACACACACACACACACTCTTACCATTTTCTAGAGAACCACTTTTTTGGACTCAAGGGACCTCAAAACGGATATTTCCGGTGAAAACTCGATATCGAAAATTTGACACGATTACAATACTTCCTCTTACTAGGAATAAGAGAAAGTAAAAATGATTTAAAAAATTTTCATCGTGTCAAATTTTGTTGAAATTAGAGTTTTCACTAGGCAAAACATGTTACAATTTTTCTCTTACAACTAATTAAGACAATTTAACTAAAAAAAAAAAAAAAAATGTTCTTTACAAAATTATTGAACGTTATAAATGTTTCGTTCGGCTTGTAACAAAAATTGTGATGATAATTTTATATGGTATAACTGAGCGGTCTAATGTCGTGCAACGCTCTATGTCTTAACAAATACAAAGAAAATTTGTGCAAATTCAAATTTAAACCAATTTATACACCCCTCTAAATTCCCCTCTAATATCCATTTTTTTTCAGAAAAATGTTTCAAATAATGAAGTGATACCTTCCATATTTGGAGCATTTAAAGAAAATCGTTGTAACCGTTTTCGAGAAAATTCCAAAATGCTTGAAACCTATTGTGTGTAATATTCTTCCATAGTAACCATTACTTTAAAGAACAGTTTGGACAAAATGAAAATAAAAGGCAAGATACATTGACTTAGTCTTTTAGGAAAACTATCCCAGCACGTTGGTAAGCTGAAACTTTTACTTAATAGAACTAAATCTTTTACTATAGCTACAACTTGTATTTAAAACATTTCTCTGGAAAAATCATAAAGTGCACTATTAGAGGAAAGGGTGGGGTTATGTTTTTCTCAAGTGCTATCATAGTTGAATATACAATTCTATCATTCAAACAAAATTAATAAGAAATTAATAAGATGGCTAAAATTCCGAGTTTCAAGAAAATTAGTAAACCGGAAGTGCGCTTGACAGTTTTAGACGAATTTCATTAAATTTTGGTACACAAACTATAAAATTTGTGAATTATAATTTTGAGAACTGGAGTGAGAGAAAGTTGTGTGAGTGTTTCACACCAGATTTTTTTTTTTTCTATGCAACGATACATATCAATTTAGTTTGTCAAAACATGCATGTGTTTATTTTTATTTAAAAGTCATGATATCCCCAATACATGGGAACGTGTATTAATATGGTATTTTAAATAATTATATAAAAAGATTATAATCAATAAATAAATACAATTTCTTCTATAGTTAATGCCATTTGTAGTTAAGAGTTACATTATACAAATCTACTATTTTTTTTAAAAAAAAATCTACAGCCATTTTGGTATTACTCATCATAACTGGGAGATTTACCAAAAACGTGGAAGCACAATTTGCTATATATTTATGGTATAAAAACACGTAATTTTCAAACATCTCTGTCCCAATGGACATATTCATCATTATTCATGATTACTGAACATTCAGTTGCAGTTATTAATTATCAACCAGCCCGATGAAATTCAAATATTTCATACCTTTTAATATCAATTCTTTAATTATATAAACGCCATTTTATGAAACAAAAATATTTATATTAAAATAAAAAAATAAAATACAAATCTGGTGTGAAACACACACAACTTTTTCTTATTGCAGTTAACAAAACTGTAATTGACAAAGTTTCTTCAGCCTAATTTATTTAAATTTTTGTTAAATTCCGGCGCGTCTATGGTCATTGGCGTCCGGAAACTTCTCAGTGCACTGCCGGCCTCCAGACAGTGTTCTCTCGTTATGGACAACACTGTCCATCACCGGACAGTGGTCTGGAGGCGCTACTAGGAAGAAGAAAAGTCCAAGATCACCATAGTTGGATTCGAACCAGGGTTCTCCACGTGGGAGTCCAGCACGCTAAATACTTAGCTATTCCCTTCCCTCCTAATTTATTAGTTTCTCTTTAGCTATCTATTGATGGAAGAATATAAACTTAATAAAATGACTTTTCTGGGAGGAAGCAAAACCGCCTCCCAGCCGCCAAAACTTCCTTTAACGAATTTCTCGGAACAAACGTTCAAACGAAAGTGATAGATCTCTATATTCACAGTTGGAGTACCAAATTTAGAAATTCATCAGTGTTTTTATGGAGAACACATCCATCTTTCGATAATTCATTTTCCTGAAACTAAATATTGCCTACATTATTTTTCTAATTAGAGGACACAATTGTACGATAACTTAAAATGGCATTTTAGTGGAATACACATACATACATACCACATTTGAGATTCCGAATTTGAAGAAAATGTGTTAACTCCAGAAGTGCTATTTACAGAACTTTTGGATTTTCTGGGAAATTCTGGCGACAATGATTTCTTTAACCTTTGAATGGTAACTGCACAAATATAAACTTACGAGCGGGCGCACACGGGCAATTTTTGTTACCCTACTATTTTTTCTATGCGCTTTCCAGTTGCCTCGCTTTTTTATTTGAGTGCGCACACGATAAGCAAACTGAACCCTGTTTTTTTTTCCACAGTTTTCATATTGGTGCAATCGAATCAAGAGCACCTTGTTAAAAATGAATTTAACGGAGACAGCTGCGGTATGTTGTCTTGATTCGTCGCCAAAAATTCTACGGAAAAAGAAGTATGGTGTTCACCTTCTAAACTCTGTAAGAGTAATTAAAGGAAAATTTGTTCTGATGTTTGAAGTTCTACGATGTTATCTTGAGAAACCCCTGCTACGCCCGAAGAAAAAGGCGCCTTGCTGACGCGTAGCTTTCGGTGCGCACTCTCGTATGAATGTCAAGACTTCATAGGAGGCACAGAATAGTTGCGCAACAAAAGTCGCCAGTGCGTGCCCGCCCTAACAACTTTGTTTAGAAACTTTAATTTAAGGAAATATTCATTTTTTATGGTGTTTTATGGAATCTGTGTGATTAAATTTCAGATGTAATTTATGTTTTGGTGTAGTGTTTTGGTGCCCTCTACTGTCAATTGGATTCTGCATCTATCGACCACGGAGGCTGAACAAATTGTTACTCTTTATTCATGTTAGGGCAACATTACTAGTTAAAAAAAAATTAGTCGATTTGATAATTATATTAACACCAGTAAAATAAAGTTTTGTGAGTATTACACCAGACATTTGCCAGTTCGTCTGTCATTAATTGCAATGACTCGCTCGAGTAGAGGTACTGTACTAACTGTCATCGGTATCTATTTTCATACTACTATACAGGCTTTGTCTTTTTGGAACTGTGAAATACAGTAATCAGGTTCCTCTTTTTTGAAGTACTGGATAATTCCACCGCCATTGAATATAATTTGGTTCGGCATTGAATATTAGGACAGTAAATTAGCATTAGATTATAAGAAAAACTTCTTAATGGAAATTGTAAATTTAATGAAATTAAAAAAAAAAAAACAATTTTATTTATCTTTATTTATAAAAATTTTGTTTGAGAAAAAACATTGGAACATTGCTACTACTATAACAACATATGATTTGACAAAACTTGTTAGCCGAATGTATAACGGTAAAATGAACAAGTTTCTGAATATTTTACCATATAAGAAGATTTGTAACGAAAAAACCACATATGTGTTCTAACCAAACAACCATAATAATTTGGGATCTTTCAAAATACAGTTAAACAGGACAAAAATAACATCACCCTGCTGCTTCATTCATCACCTCATCATTTATTTAGTTTTCAAAATATCATTTCGCTACATTTTTTCTATGCAAATATACAAATCTATTTAGTTTGTCAAAAATATGCATGTGTTTATTTAAGAATCTTGATCTCGCCAGACACTCAGGAAAGAGTACTATTATGCTACTTTAAGTAATTTTATAGAAAAATTATAAGCAATAAATAAATACAACTCCTGTACATAACGCCAATTGTAGCTAAGAGCTCCATTATATAAATCTACCCTTTTTTTCAAAATCTACAGCCATTTTGGTATTACTCATCACTGGGAGATTTACCAAAAACGTGGGAGCACAATTTACTGTTTATTTGTGGTAAAAAATACCTAATTTTCAAGCATCTCGGTCTCAATGGACATATTCATCATTCATGATTACTAAACATTCAGTTGTAGTTACTAACCAACCAACCCGACGAAATTCAAATATTTCATACCTTTTAATATCAATTCTTTAATTATAAAAACGCAATTTTATGAAACAAAAATATTTATATTAAAATAAAAAAATAAAGTCCTGAGAAACCCCTGCTAGCGCCGCCCGAAGAAAAAGTCGCCTTGCCGTCGCGTACTTTTTGTGCGCACTCTCATATGATTGTCAAGACTTCATAGGAGAATGTAGTGGAAGGACAAAATCGATAAATAATAGTTTAAAGTTTCTGAATATTTTATAGTATCCAAAATTGTATTTTTGTTAATATTTTATAATATATTAGACTGTGAAATTATCTTCAAAAAGATTGTACTTTAGTGTCAGGTACTGCAAATTTGGAGCATTAAACAAAGGCACAAATCCCGTTAGGTCAAACCTTTGTAACACGCTAATTTCCCCCTCTAGAGAGAGAGAGCAATTCCAAAGAATAGATTCTAACATTAGTTTTAAAAGAGTTCAAAAAAGAGAGTCTCACATCAACCTTCAAACAGGACACTTCAGGAATCGCTCTCTAAATATCAGTGCCAGTTTCACAATATATTTAAATAAGCTTATAATAATCAATTAACTTGTAGTTATTATTTGAAAGATTATATTTATTATATAAAACAGTGGTGACTTCTCAATTATTACTAAACTTCATTCTCTTTTAAAATTACTAACTTATAAGCCCTTTTCACTAAAACGCTCGTGCTACACACTACCACTGCTACAAATACAACTCCACACCATCACATTACATTGGTGCCAGCTGTTTGGGATATTTTCAACAAGAATCCACAAATTTACAAGTACGTAAAATTTCCAATTTAATAATTAAACTAATTATCCATTTTATTAACTTTTAAATTAGTTTCTCAGCGGAAGTATCTAAATATTTCCCATAATTGAATTTTCTATTGAATTTCATTTTTAAAATTTTGTATTTGCATTATCCCTTGTGAATTTTGATTTCCAAAATGTATAAAATTAACGGACAAAACATGAAAATCGACGCCGCTGTAGAATATTTACTTGCTCAGCAACAATTAGCCAATCCTCCCACCCCCAGCAATCAACCAGCTAGTTCTTTAAGAAATTTACAATTAATTAATAGTTTACCTACTTTCGATGGCGAAAATTCAGCCAAAGTGTCCGATTTCCTAGACCAAATTAGCCATTGTGCTAGTCTTTCTGGCTGGGACGACGCTGCCAAATTAGAAATATTAGCACTTAGACTCTCAGGTTCTGCAAAAATATTTTATGACACCCAGAAAGCGGAATTACAACGCCAGGGTACAAATATAACGTATCCTCTAATTTCTGAGCGACTTCTAGCCCGATTTCGTAAGGAGAAAACACCCCTAGTCCTCTTACAACAGATGACTAATATTCAGTCCTTGCCCACTGAGTCTCCTGAAACATTCGCGGATAGGATTAGACATATCCAATCCGCCATTCATTTAAAAGCTCAAGCTAACCCACTCGAGGCCTTACAAGCAATTCTAGATAAACTGGCCACTGATGCATTCTTGAAGTCACTTCCTCAACCGCTTCGTAATGAGGTGCGAACGAAGCTTCCTCAAAAATTAGATGAAGCACTTTCCTATGCCAATGCCCTAAAAGAAGTTCAGGCTTCTGAAACAAACCCCACAGTTTTCGCTGTAACTTCGAAAAATTCTAATCGTACACCTCCATCTCCTTGTCGTTACTGTGGACAAATGCATTTCCACAGAGAATGCCCGCATCGTAATAAAAGTCAAAAGCAACAATTAAAACCAACTACCACTTGTAGAGTATTTAATGTAATAAGGAACAGACCTTGCCGCCATTGTTCCGGTCCACATTTTGACGTGGACTGCACCAATAAATTCAGACCAAAACCTCGTACTAACTTTGGCAAAATGCCTAACAATTTTAATGTACCAAAAAATTTCAATCGTAGGGTATATAATAATAATCGTTATAACAATAATAATAATAATCAATATTATAGTAATAATCATAGCCCTCGAATTAATTCAAACAATTCGCGATTTAAACCTTATTCAGATAGACCCCAGTATAGTCATAATAATAATAATGGTAGCAATAACCTCCAAAATAGGCCCACTTGCCAATTTTGTTCAAAATTTGGACATACGGCTCGAAATTGTTTCCAAATACAGCCCAAAACGAGTTAGCCCTCAGTCGCTTTCTCGAAAACCTGATATGACTATGGCGCAATCATACCTGCTTCCATCAGTCCTGTCTAACTAGGTAATACCTAACTATGGCATCACGTCCCTTCATTTGCATGCGGACAATGTCGAAAATTCCAAATTTTCTGGCGAATTCATACTTTCGCAATTAAAAGGCAATTTCCAATTAATACTTGTAGAAACGTTCTTACAGGGTAATCATTAATTTACGCACGTATCTAACACTTAATAAATCCAACATTCAATTTTCAACCAGTACTCAAACGCACTAGTTTAGTACTAATCGCTAAGTTCACTAAAATCCCTAGTAACTAGCCACAAAATTTCTGTGCCACCTCGCGCACACAATGCATAACACTTGAAATAAAATACTTGACATAATCTCTTGAAATAATTCTCAATATATCACACTTCTTAACTTTACATACTACACCACATGTAAATGTTATATGTAAGAATAAATGTATCAGGTTTATATCTAATTAAGTTGTTGCAATAATGACATATTATTTTTGTTTCAGCACTGAAAACTATCGTACTTCGAGTCATAAAATTATTCCGGCTTTAATATTTTTAATTATTGCATTGTATATTTAAATAATAATTGTAATTTATTTTATTTTGCAGAAATCAAGATCACCAAGTGAATTCGTAGTTACTTTTGATGAGATGATATTAATATTTTTTTTATATATTGTATTTACCTAATTAATTAATATTTTTTCAGTTCGCCATAAAAGGAAATTAAATAATTTGTATTATTCTTGTACTTGTTTATCATTTGTATTTTAATGTTATTTTTAATATTATTGTTAACTTAAGGTATCTAGAAAACACAGCAAAGCTGAAGAGCTGATGAACATACAGTCGGCTTCACCCTTGTGCATACTCCCTCAAGATATATATTCATCTTTACCTCTTAGCTTTAATAATTTTTACACTAATATTTGTTGAAATTTAAATTTGTTTAACCTCTCTTTTACAGATCCAACAATCTTCGTCGTCTGCACGATTGCATGAGTATGAATGTTATTGCATGCGCATGAATTTGATTGCATGAAAACTGCATGATAAACTTTAAGAAATTGAAATTAACAATAATGTATTTATGTATAACTCTGTATGATTATTTTCAGAAACACAAGATTTCTACAAAAGGAAAAGATCTTCATCTTCTCATACCCTTTGCTATTATCCTCACATCCTTGCGCATCCCTGCACGCTTATTAAATATATATATTTTTTTTATTTGCGTATTTTGTGTATTTATTTATTTGTTAATTATTTTTGAAATACTTAAGAGTTTTTTTTTTGTCCATATAGAGTTAATTCAAGAAACTACATACACACCTACAGTACCGACTTGTCTACCCATTGCCAGTCACTTCTTCATCCGCAACACTCTCACTCGCCAAGCAGTGTTCGCTGTTCACCTATCAGCCTACCACCACAGCAACGCTCACCCACTCACGCAGCGTTCGCTCGAGTAGAATACATTCAAACACCACAGCAACGCTCACACCTTCAAGCAGCGTTTGCTCCAGAAGAAGATGACTGCACCCTACAACACACGGCCACCTTGCACAGGTTACACACACGCCTCTCATAACTTCCATGCCTCTACAACTCCAGATTATCTCCCAAATTTTTCGTGCCAAAAAATTTCTCCAGGAGGGGGGATAATGTAGTGGAAGGACAAAATCGATAAATAATAGTTTAAAGTTCCTGAATATTTTATAGTATCCAAAATTGTATTTTTGTTAATATTTTATAATATATTAGACTGTGAAATTATCTTCAAAAAGATTGTACTTTAGTGTCAGGTACTGCAAATTTGGATCATTAAACAAAGGCACAAATCCCGTTAGGTCAAACCTTTGTACAAGCTAATTTCCCCCTCTAGAGAGAGAGAGCAATTCCAAAGAATAGATTCTAACATTAGTTTTAAAAGAGTAAAAGAATAGAGAGTCTCACATCAACCTTCAAACAGGACACTTCAGGAATCGCTCTCTAAATATCAGTGCCAGTTTCACAATATATTTAAATAAGCTTATAATAATCAATTAACTTGTAGTTATTATTTGAAAGATTATATTTATTATATAAAACAGTGGTGACTTCTCAATTATTACTAAACTTCATTCTCTTTTAAAATTACAAACTTATAAGCCCTTTTCACTAAAACGCTCGTGCTACACACTACCACCAACTACAAACATCACCAAACAAGAGACAAGATAGCTGCGCAACAAAAAGTAGCCAGTGCGTTCCCTCCCTAACAAATTTGTTTAGAAACTTTTATTTAAGGAAATATTCCTTTTTTATGGTGTTTCATGGAAACTGTGTCATTAAATTTCAGATGTAATTTGAATTTTTGGTGTTGTGTTTTGGCATCTATCGGCCACGGAGCTGAACAAATTGTTACTCTTTATTCATGTTAGGGCAACATTTCCTACTTTAAAAAGAAAAATTGGTCCATTTGATAATTATATTAACACTAGTAAAATAAAGTTTTGTGAGTATTACACCAGATTTTTGCCGATTCATCTGTTCTGTTTTTGCTGTAAAATTAAGATTGGCCCCACCTAGTATTTTTGAATTTAAACAATTTCTTTGTTTTAAGATATTAGTGTGAAGATATTAGTTTTAAAATTTTTTTTATACTTTAATGTCATCAAAAACCATTGGGAATTTTTTAATTTTAAAAATCGAATGATACGAAACGTTTTGAATGAAAAATCTCCTCCCCTCACCCGGTTCCCTCCAAACCCTGCGAAAATCTACTTTTTCTCACAAAAAAATGTTGATGGCTCCATTCCAGTATGGCGGACATTTGGTTTTTTTGAACTGCATTAATATTACTGATTATTTAACTGCATTATAAGTATGAGAACTTCTTTTTGGAATAATATTATCATTTATCATGGAATACATTGTTTTATCAATGAGATTTTTTGAACTTATTTTAGATATTTTCCTGAAAGTGAGATATTAAAATATTTTTTTAAAATGTAAGCAATTGCCTTTGGAAGGGTGGAATTTGTATTTTTGGTCGAATAATTCAGCAAAGGCCACAGCCTAATGACTCGAAAGAATGGGTTGGCAAAACACAATAAATTCACTGATGTTGCGAAAACTTATGATGCATTATAAAATTATCAACGATGGCTTGTCATCAGATCTTCCAACAATAGAAGAGTAAAAATGTTATAAGGTTGGTATAACATCCGTATGTCCGCAATATTGGATCCATCAACCCATCGTTGTAAATAAATGTGTAAAAAATAACTTCACATAAAGTCGCAATTCAGCTCAATTGATTCTTTTAAACTCGCAGTTTTGGACACAAATTAAATTCTTATTTATATTGTAACGCAGCCACTGATGCCATCTAGGAGAGAAAGAAGGTACCTCAAGTTCTCCTAGTGGCCGCTAGGAAGCGCTGGCGGCGCGCTCTAGCTCTTTTAGAAGAATCGAAAAAGTTCCAGACTATTCTCCACCGGTATAAATAGTGGGACCACGGTCAGTCTGGGAGAGTTTTCTTGTTAGAAACTAAGTGTACGTTTGTGAAAAGTGTATAAAAAGTGAACAAAGTGAACTTTTGTGGTTTAAACTGTGAAGTAATTATTATTAAGTGTTGTATTTATAATTTATGTGTAAAACAATAAATTGGTGTTTTTCTTATTGAAGTTAAGAGTATTTTATCTATACGCACCCACTTAAAACTATTTTAGAGTAGCTAGTTTAGAGGGAAAAACGTTACAATATTTTATAGACTTTAGAATGGTATAATATATTGAAATGACACTTTCATAACAACCCCCCCCCCCTCCCCCCCAGAATACCTCTTAAATGACTTTCCTAAAAAAATGTTTCAAATAAAAGTATAAGCCTATTTTGGGAAACAAGTTTCAAGAAAAGTGGAGCCATTTTGATGAAAATTACAAACAAAAACAAAAAAAAAAAATAACTAAACCAGCAAAATGTTGGTTGCCTGGGGCCGAAAATGAAAATTGTTAACATTTAAAGTTTATTTATCAACGTTTCGGACACCTTTGTGTCCTTCCTCAGGCTCTAAAAAAAAATTTTTTAGCATTGCAGGAATTACAAATTTTGGGAAAATCGGTTAACTGGGGGTGCAAATTTAATGAATGCACTGGCGAATTCTCTCGAGAAGACATAGCAATTTTCTTTAATCTTAACTGCTCTTTACGTATGACTTTTATTTGGCATTCTTCTTCAGACGTTATTAATAAGACAAACATTAATTTAAATTCGCAGTGTTATATTGAAATGTTATTTCTACTTTATGAAACTTTTTTATAAGAACTCTTTGTATTGTTGTTCCAAAATAAAGTCGAAAATCTTTCATATTACTTTTACTTCCTAACAAATGGGAGAAATAAATTAAAAATAAAATATTCTACTATTCTGTATGAAAAAAGTATAATATATAAAAACGAAAAGGCTTCCTCTTATTTCTTATTGGAATGTTCTATTGCGCAAACATTTTTATTTATTTATATTTTGACAACCATTTTTCAAACCTACAATTTCACCACTTTTGCCAGTGCCCCTTTATATTCTCCAACATTGAGAACGACACGTTATAGGTATTGAAAGGGGCATCTGAAAAGAATCATGGTTATAGCTGAATTGAATACCCTATAATATTTGAATACCGTATTCTTTACTTTTCTTTTTTTAAAAAAATATAAATGCAAATAAATTTACTAGGTTAGGAGGAAAAACTTCCCAGCCAATTTGTGAAACTAGAGAAAAAAAATTATAGAAAGTAAGATTTACTTTAGTTGAAGCTAATGAAAATATTTCGCTGGTGCCTAGTAAAACCCAATGGAATATAATTTTCAATTTATAATAACATTTTTGAAGGGGTGTTCAACATTTCCAGTGAGGACTCACATAAAAAAAAAAATCTGAAGAAAATCCATGTGGCAGCAACAAAAAAGAAAAAGTAACTTTCCTACGAAAGATAAATAATTTAAGAAGGAAGAAAATATATTCTCTGAACGATTTACTTGACATGAATTCGATTTTTAGACAGATATAGTAAATTTGGCTAATTAAAAACGTCTATTCCAAATTGAATTAATTCTCTTGCTTAATATGAGTCCATATTTCTTATAAAGGAGGGATAAATATACGAAACTTAACTATATAATAGAATATTACTGGTAATGATTGGGATTTGAAGAAACATAAAATAAACATTAAGATTTTGGATTCACTGTTAAGTGTTTACTAAGGTTATACCTACGTAGTATGACTCTCAGTTTTAACGCATTTTGGTGCCGAATTTAAAATCGAAATTATCTTCTTCTACGAAATTTTAATGTTTGTTAATAATACAGGAACGTTGGAGATTGAGTGAGTGAACGGAGAGTATAATGGGCCCAACTGTGGCCTTATTTCTTCCTAGGAATAACGGGGGAATGTAAATAAACTTTATTTCCCCTTTGTACATGCTCTTTTAACACAATGATAAGTGAATGATTAAATAAATATGCAAAAAAATATTAATCAAATATATTTTAATGACTAGGTATGTGAACTGTATCAAGTTTTTATTAACAGCATATCATAAATTCCGTTAAGTTTATTATCTCGAAAAGAAATTAAACTTTCCAAAAAGACAACATTTTCAAGGAACTAAATAGTATTATGATGTAACTGGCCGCACCCTGGGGCGCTAGTAGTTCTACAGTTCTCAACTAATGCACCCTAAAGTGACAGTTCATGTTTAAAAGACACCTTAAATATTTATATACACTTACACTTTAGCCAGTAAGTTTAATAATATTTAACAAAGTCAAGTACTTGTGGGGACTTACAATTAAAAAAGGAAGAACTGCAAATAGACTACATTAAGGGAAAATTAAGCAAACTCATTGAATTTTGGCAATAACTCTAAAAAATGTAAAGTTTTCATAATTATATTATTATATATTTTACTATAAATTATTATGTATTTTAATTTATATTCTATATTATAATAATACTAGAATTCCAAAAAACACATTATTTGAAGAACTTCAGCAACCATCACTTAGGTGGGGGTTAGACATTCTTGTTATAATGTCGGGTAGCTGTAATTTTCTTTGGGATAACTATATGGACCCTGAGAGGTTTGATTACTATCCCCAATAATGAATAATAATAAAAACACTTATCTACAAAAAAGGATCAGTACCAGCTAATATGCTTGACGTTAGTGATTATTATGCTCATATTTCTTTTATTTAAAAAATTTAATTGCTACTTTTACTTTTATTAGTTAGCCTTAATTAATTAACGATTGAATTATTGATAGGAACATTTTTAAACCTCAAAAATTATATATCTGTTGACAGCATAAAATCTGTATGTAAATATTTTTAACCTCACATAGTTTTCTTCCCAAACTTTGTCTTCAAAAGTTGGGATGATATTGCCTTATAGCATCCAACTCTAGTACCTTGTCTAGCGAGATAGATGGTGCTTCCGGTTTACAACATAGTTCCACGAATCCCGTCTTATGTCATCAAACTGTGTGTGGATATCTTGGTTATGTCATCCCTTTATTAACTAAAATCAGTTGGACGATGTATTCTTATAGATAAAAATAAGATGTATTGATAAAACTCTAAATGAGTTTCCTATCTGTCCAGCTTTTTATTGCACTTTACTTTTGATCATATTTTCTTAAAACTTAAACTTATGTAACAATTATTATTCAATAGATGAGTGAGTTACCAAACCCTATGCTATCTTTAAATTTAAAGGCTCTCTAGGGCCGTATAGCTACCCCAAAGAATAAAGACAACAACCGGGTTCCGACCCGAAACTAAGTGATATAACACTATTAATGAACTATCAAATACAAATAGAAAAATGACTTAATTGTATAAGAATGCTTCAATAGCCAAAAACATAAAACAAAAAAATTTCGACTGTCGAATTTGTTAAGATAGTAAAGAAGCTGGGCCTTATTTACCCTATTACTAATTGGCTATAGAATAACAAATCTGGTGCCTCATTTTCTTCTAGCTATTAGACGTTCTATACAAATAGGTGTTAGTGTAATTGTACATTGTACACAGACGTTATTATGATGGTGACCTATGGTTAGTCTGTCAGTATGTTAAACTTAACTAAATGCATACATACAACTGCCTCTAACAGTGTTCATTAAAGATGAAGGCTATAGTGTAGACCGACCCGCAGCTTTGCAAGATCCCTGAAGAAGTGTAATTTACTTCCCCCTACCGGGAATGTTGTTGCTGATAGTACAGATTAGTTGCACAAATCAAGGACCCTCTTACTTTGTTCTCTTTCTCTCTGTTTTTTTTTGTTTTGTTTTTTGTTTTTCTATTGAGTAGAAGCAGCCATGTTCAGTTATGACAAAGTCCTTCAATCTCTACTTATTTAATTTTGTTTTCCCTCCCGGTTTCTATTGCTTCTCCTAGACGTGTTCAATAGTAATTGAATTTCTGGGCAAGACCATTAATGTATTCGATATTCATGACATATCTAATTGCAGTCAAATTGTAGACTTCTCTGTTTTGTTTTATTTCAAGCAAATGAATGTTTTCAACAAGACTAATATCTTGTCCAGTCTATTGACCTATTTATTTTTATTCATTATTATAGAATATATATGGATAACTAACTTACCACTTTCTTTTGTAGCTGAAATAATTGTTGAAGTGGAGGCGTATGGAACATTTCCGTAACAATTCGTACAATGATGAATGTACATATGCATTTACTAGCAGCATTTCTAAATTTATGGTTTCCTAAATTTATACTGTTTTTTTTTTATATAAAAAATGATCAAAAAATTAAATAAATATTAAATCATAGTTCGTAACTAGAATGAATGTGATTGACAATCAAAAATAAATAAATCCCGTTGAATTGATCCAAAAAAGTAATAAAAATAAGGATTCAACAATTCAACTGAAAAAGGACTTCGACAGCTTTGGTGATTAGCGCCCCATATTCATAATACAACTTTCCAATTGGTGGGCCCTCGAGCTGGGATGACACCAGTACGATTTGGTATTGGCAGCCACACACAATGTTTTGCTCAGCAAAGTAGGGTGGAGCCATTGATTGTTAATTTTCTTCCACATTTCCCCCACTTATGTCATCGATCTAGCTGACGAGGGGTATTGTGGAGTATTATGTATCATCCCTTAACTTCTAGAACTTGTTTCTTGGAGACTCAGACAAAAACCATAAGTATCATTCTAAGGACTTTATTAATCGACAATATTTTCCAGCCCCAAAAATTACGTTTTTTTTTTGTTTTGCAATTAAACCGCACTATTTATAGCCATAACACCGCAGTGACATTTATTAAGCGGCATTAAAAGAAATAATAATTACAATAATATAACCTTTAAATGTCAGAAAAGTATACAAATTTCCAAGATACTTTCTCTTCTCATTTAATTAGAATGGTAAATTAAAATGCTATCTTTTCCGAAATAAAGAGCTAACTTTGAGAAGAGAACACCAATTAGAGCCAACCAATGCCGCCCAGGGGTGGCAACAGACTTGATTGCATAATCTGTCATCTTCACTTGGGAGTTACTGAATTCTGGAAGGGTGGGGCTTAAGCAGGGTTTGGCGCCCCAATCAAAAAAAAAAAAATATGAAGAAGATAGAGATTCTCTGAATGTGCTTATTCTTTTATAATAATAAGTAAAAGATTAATATTAATAATAATAATAAAATTTTAAGTAAACTATCGGACCGTAAAAATAGTTGTTTTTTGGTAACTATTAATTATTTTCGGACAAAATCTCTCCCCTTAGATACATATAGAATCCCCAGAGGAGGATTTAATATCATACGAAATATTAAAAACTACACCACATAACTGGATTCTATGTCTCACAGTATTGTTCAATAAAAAGTTTAGAGAGACCTTTACGTTGGGGGAGACAATTATCTGATTATGATACATAAGAAAGCCTTAAGCGATGATCCGGAGAACTTCCGCAGAATCACATATACTCGTAAACTTTTATTATTCATTTATTTACAAATTTTATAATTCACATTTACATATTGAAATTGAAGTTCCAATGTATAAACAGACATATTAAGATTGGGGCTTTCCATTGCAGAGAAAAAGGAACGAAAAACCTGCAGCTCAGGTGAAAAGTTAATTAAGGATACTTTTGATTCTTCCCTTTTATCTGCATGTAATTGTTCTGACGTAGTTGGCAATTTCGCGGCAAAGAGGGTTTGTGTGGCAATCTAAGGATGGTAGTAGTTCGTAAAAGTTTTTTACCCAAATAATAGCAGGCCGTGCAGAAAATTTTGTTATTACACCGAAAATCCAATATGGTGTCAGAAGGAATCGTAGCTGTTTAGAAAATTTCTTTGTACTAAATTCTCTAATCCAATTCTATAATCCAACAAACCTGTTTGCTATGTTTATTGATTTTCGCCAGGCTTTTGATTGCTCACAAGGGGTATCTGTTGCATGGCAGTTTTTTGGGAGGTAGCGACTACACGTGTCCGACATAGCTCAGTACATCATGCACTTCGTCAGAACAGTAGACAATACACTTAAACTACACACACTCTAGCGTACACAGACAAGGACAAACGCAGGGTCTCCGTCCCTAGTTAATTGGCCTAAAGCCAAGGGAAACGAAGGGATATCCCAGTGGTAGCGCGCTGAACTGGCAACGCGGAGGTACCGGTCCGAATCCAATATGCTGGCCTTAGATTTTCTCTTCCAAGGAGCCTCTAAAACTCACTGTCCGATGATGGGCAGTGTTGTCTGTAGCTAAAGACTCAGCGGAAGCCGCCAGTGCCCTGAGAAGACTCCCAGGGGCAGAACAGATCTTTCAGGCCGCAGTGCAATACTCCCCTATAACACTTTTGTGTTATAAAGAGTTTAGAAACCTATAATAGCGCCATTTTAATTGTCATATATATAGATATATATATTTACAAAAGAATGAATGCAGTTGTACAAAACTATTGCGTAAAAGAGGATTGAATGATGTAGGTTTATGTACTATAGGCAGGTCGAGATTGTAGGAATATCGAGTACAATATCCCACTAGATCGTAAGTGATACGTATAAGTATAAGTAAGTATACCCCACTTCCTGGGGTATAAAGTTTATAGCCTCGGACTGAGCTCAAAGTTAATAAGAATTATGAAAGATCTTTAAGGCAAAAGTGAAGAATTTGTGAAACGTTGTCCATATCTAAAAAGATTTTGCCGGTAGGTAAAAGACGCCTTTCCCAAAGTTTTTTAGAGAGAAGGGCCATCAGGGGAATTGATACCGATGGTGTCACTAGGAATTAACAGGTGCTGAGTATATTCTATACAGATCGTGATAGTAAGCAAGATTTAGAATGAAATCATTGTAAATAAAAACATTGCATCAAATACTGTTCTCTTAATGATTATCTCTAGATAAATTTGAAAATAATAAAAATTATAGTATTCAACACTTGTGATACGAAATTAATAGTATTCATTTTGTAACAATATGCCGCTTAAAGCGGTATATATGCAATTACAAATATTTAGCGACTACTTACTCCAAGTATGGTCTGTTTCTGGAGCTACTGCGGGTGCAATCTCCAAAGAATACATAGCAACTGGTTGTGCATTCAAATGTTCGCTGATTCAAAATTACATTCCTGAAATTCAAGAATTAGTTAAAAAGTTTCCACGTGATTTTTTTTTTTATGATTACTTCCTTTATCGCGGACTACGATCTACTTTGTAGTGCGGTTCTCCACAGACTGTGGCCGACTTGCAGCCCATATAGTTAATTTGGAAATAAAGTGGTTGATTAAAATATTAGAAATATAGCAGAAAGAGGTACCCAATAATGTGCTATGTAATATAGTTTAGATTCAACAATCCCTAAAGATAAAATTAATTATAACTTCGTAACTCAATGCAAAAAATTTTTTTTTTTTTTTGGAATATCACCTTATGAATCTTAGGCTAGGTAAAATTTATTTTTGATTAAGAGTAATGTAAAAGATATTAACATTATTGAGAAGAAACTTGTTGAAAGATGAGCTGACAGATTGTGTCAACTCTCAGTTTAACCCCATATTCCCACTCCTAAATGTCATATCGGACAGGCAGTCATATCTGAAAGAAAATTTACCTATTGAAGAATCAAGTATAACATTGTTCTTACAAATATAGGTAATATTTGTAATTTAAATTAATTAGAAGACTTATCAGGCCCGCTGAGTTTACGGACGATGCCCGGGCTTTGCTGAAATTTTATCAACGTGTAAAGAAACTGATTCATTTAAAATCATGTTTGAGGCATTCTTCATCCTTCTTCAGATCCTTCATTATAAATGAATGGTTATTCGTATTTCATTGGAAAATTACACTTATGTATATATATTCCTAATGTAATCTATTTATAGTATTACATTAAAATGAATGGATTGTTTGTATTTCACTTTATTATTTAAATTTTGATAATTGGAAGATATTATTTTACAATCTAAGATGACCCTTATGTTTTATTAATATTATTATTATTATTAAATTTAATAGCGTCGACTATGCTATGGTCTTTAATAGCATAGCCGAGCGAGCTATAATACGGTCTTTAGCCATATACTTTGTCTTCCTAAATCTACCATGTTAGGAGCTACACTCCGCACATGGAATTCTTCTTTTACTCTTTCGAAGTCCACTTCGATATTCAACCATCCACAAACACGCTACGAACAATGATACTGTAATGGTACCGCAAAGATAATGCAACCACAGCAGAGAGAAGAGAGGCCCTCTCTGGTTAACAGAGACTACTCTCTGATGTAATGGTACCGCAAAGATGATGCAACCACAGCAGAGAGAAGAGAGGCCCACTCTGATTAACAGAGACTACTCTCTAATTTAGGGAGGCTAGAATGGGAGAACCTGTTTAAGCCAGTGGGAATCTATCTAGAGAATATCTATCAGATAAAGTAAGGGGGGACTTACTAAATTTAAATTATAATGCTTGGGATCCTGATAGGATTCATATCTGCTCCCTATGTAATAGAAATGAGATAGAGGGTACCCTTCATTTTATGGCAATATGTCCTATATTAGGATCTATTAGAAGAAGGTACTTAGGAAAGTATGTAATCTCAAAAGGAGAACTAGTTAGTTTATTGACAGGGGAAAATATAAAACCTGTGTATAATTTTGCAAAGCATGCATTGGAATATAGGGAAGAAAAAATGAAAAATATAATTTAATTTATTTATTTGTTTTTCTTTTATTTTGTTTTTGTTATTTTTTGTATTATAATTATCACGCCAAACTCCTGGCAGACGGCTGTATTCAGCCATTGCTGTATGCTTTATGTTTGTATCTAAGTTTTTGTAAGTTTATATTTTTATAATAAAGCAAATATTCATTCATTCATATCTATCAGATACAACCATACAACTGTACATCGCATCGTGACATATATTTACTCTCACTATTCATTCTATCATTTTCATTATAAAGTCCAGTGCAGTTAGTGTAAACTTAGCTACATTATATTAGTGTCTTCATATCTTGTTCATTTAATCAAACCTATTTTCTCTCCTCAACAACCCCATTATAATGTCTAATACACTCCCACTAAATCTCATCACAACTACTACCACAGCAAACAAGTACGCTATTCCCAAAAATGCACCATCTAATATATGCTAAGCTAGACTCTACAATATTCACACAGCAATGACTCTCACATTCATACAGGTGCCGGTGTTGCAAATCCCGTCTCACACCCACCCCTCCAAGAGTCAGTGGCTCCCGAGTTAAAATAGTGCTGGAAAGGCTTCCTACACGACCAAAAGTTGCCAACCCTGGCCGGTTAGCCCCTCCTCCCCCACACTCATTCACACGTATCTTTCATACGTGTCTAAATCTTATACTATCACTTACGATCTAGTGGGATATTGTACTCGATATTCTTACAATCTCGATCTGTCTAACCTACATAAACATACATCACTCAATCCTCTTTCACGCAATAGTTTCGTACAAGTGCATTCATTTTTTTGTAAGTATATATATAACAATTAAAATGGCGCTATTATATGTTTTTCTAAACACCCCCAATGCCTTTAAGAAACCGATTACTTCTTTCATCTTATCACTTTCAACCAGATTCTCATTCAAATTGCCTGACAGGTTGTACAGCTGTCGCAAATCATTTAATTCTCTACAAGTGCATGTATATGGCGAACGGTCTTACAGTTCACCACATCTTTCACATAATGGCGCGTCTCTCCCAGCTAAGAGGTATTAGTGTGTGAGGTGTGTATGACCTTGTCTGAGTCGATGAATTTTGACTCTCTCGCTTCTATTTAAGGACAGAGGAGGCTTCCAACTGTTTACACTCTTTTTTCAATAGGATAGGTCATTTTCAATGTGTTGCCGCTCTTGTTACCACTTATTCTTTATGGCCTATCATAAAGTCTAAGCGTTTGGCAATATGTACCTCTGGTGTTTCTTTTTCGGTGGCTTGCCGAGCTGTTTTATCAGCCATCTCATTACATTTTATTCCTAAATGGCTAGGTATCCATATAGCTGTCGCTCTATTGATATGGACGAATTGTCCCTTCTTAGTCTGGCTTAGGAGGAAAGTAACTAACTTTTGATTCATTTAATATGTGCTTCTCCGCTCTTCGGATTCTACGAATCTTTAATGATTCGGATCTTATTACATTAAATATAGCAAATAACAAATAAAGGAATAATAGTAATGTTCGAGTTATTTAATTTATTGTAATGAATGATTAGCTGTAATATATTACAACTTTAACACAATCTATGAATAAGTTTATATAAATCAAATAATATTTAAAAAATAGAATGCAGAATAATGAGGCTTTAGCCAGTAAGCAACTTGAGTATTTATTGATTTTAGTATTCTCAGATTGGAGTGGGAACAAGTGATGGAAGGTCTCAGGTAGTTATAGATTCATAAATCCAAACTTATAGAAACCTTTTTTATTTTGTTTATCTGTACTCTGTACACTTGATGTATTGTAGAATCTCTTCCACATTGTTGCATTATTAATAAATACTTTTTGTGAACATTTCGTTCTGTTATATTTTTTTTGAAATAGTTGATAATAAAGTTACATTTGGTATTTGTCAAATATATATAACAGTTTTGTATGTTGTAGATTTATCCATGATGGATTGCAACATTTTGTGATCGACGACTGATTTTATGGTCATTCGCCTTTGTAAATGATGTCTTATTAAACAGTTAAATGCCGCAGTTGTGCACACCACAAAATCAATATGTGTTTTATATAACCTATTTTTTTTTTAAACAGAAGGCTGTGGTTTTAGAGACACACACACACACACAGAGTACATTAGTAGCATTACAATATTGTCGTATATATATTCGCAAGGGTTTAGTTTAATAAACAAGTTATAGCGTTAAACTTGAGTATTTTTATTAGTTGGCGAAATAGGATTAGCAGAGATATATTAATAGCGTTAGCAATAAAATCCTGCATCAGAAATGGGATTCGGAATGACACTGCCACACAACATAAATTCTACGTTTAATATACGAATTTTATTTTGCACATGTATGTTTTAATAATTCCAGAAAAAAATGATAGATACAAAATAGAACCCTTGATGACGAAATAGAACTATTGATAGATATCAACTTTGAAAATCAAACAAAAATTTTGCTAATTGACATTAAACAATGCAATTTGCAAACTTCGAAATTCAAGAGGTGCAAACTGATGACATCAAAGTGAAAGCTGAGAAAACTTGAAGTGGAACAAAGTTAAGAGAGGACTAAGTTAAAGTGAAGAAGAAGAATTAAAACCAATTACAAATCAAAAGTTAAGTAGTTTAAGGAGTAGTTTTGTTAAGAAAAAGTAGAAGATAAAGATGACAAAAGGTGACTGGGAAAGATGCTGTAGTAACTGACCTAGGAAAGATGAGAATAATGACACTGTTAAATCTACTTAGGGTAAGGATACTGGACCTGAGGTTTTTAGGTTTATAAAATGATATTAACAATGATCCTCTTAGTTACAGCCTCAATTATTTTTATTTTTCTAAAAAGAATTTACATTCTTATATCCCCGACGTTTCAACGCTGCACATGTGTCATTATCAAGGGAATAATCTTTTCTTTTCTTTTCTTTTTTTTTTAATTATTACAATCTTATATTATAGAAAGTTTTCATATATATTAAAAATCTGAAACCAGTTTTTTAAGATACGTCATGGTGGAAATTTTTTGGTAAATTGAGTAACTATGTGTTACTAGTCCTGTTCATTTTAAAAAACGAATGGTTTTTGTTATATTGATAAAAGAAATAACCTTATAACTGGTGGTTTTGAGTACTCGTGCTGATTATATAGTATGAGTTTTTAGGACCACGTGGTGCCAATTGTAAAATTTGTTTATATATGTGTAATTTATAAATATTAATTATTACTATTTTATTTTGGTTGTATCTTTGAGTTACACCTTACCTCTGTGTGAGATGGTGGTTAACCCTCACGGTATGTTGAAGAAGAAGGTTTAATAAGACTGTAGCAAGTTCTTAAAAAACTAACTGGCTAACAGTGTACAAATTGAAAAGTCGGAAAGGGAAGTTGGGGCTACACCGTGGATGATCCGATTAAAAAATAAAAAATAAAACTTGTAAGTTATTTTGTATAAGATCAGGAAATGGCAGGCATAATGAGAATTCATCAGTTCGGGACGAACAGAGGCTGAAAGAGGGTATAGTGTAAGCAAGCTGCTAATATAATAAATTATTTAACTACAAAGGTTATACATTTGTCCTTGCATTAAATGAGACGTAAATGGAACAAGATACAGCAAGTAGAAGATCAGTAATTACACTGAGTACTAAAAAAAGCTTCAATAATATTGCACCAATCACAATCAACATTTGAAATTACACCCAAATTTCCGTAGAACCTCATTAAATAATTTTTTCAGAGAAAAATGTATTAAATAAAACTGATACGTTTGTATTTATGCAATTAACATTTCTTTACAGCTTATATATTAAAATCTTTATAAGGGAAGGGATTAGCTAAGTGGTTAGCGTACTGGACTCCCACGCGGAGGATCGGGGTTCAAGTCTAGCTGTGTGCTACTCTTAGCTTTTTTCTTCCTAGGAGCCTCTACAGCTCATTGTCCGGTGATGGAGACAGTGTTGTCTGCTACGAAAGAACACTATTCGGAGGCTGGCAGTGCACTGAGAAGGCTCCGGGCGCCAATGACCATAGATGTTGACGCGCCCTAAATTTACAAAAAAAATCTTTATAATCGTTTTTGTAAAAATTTCCATAAGACACAAAATCCTATTCAGTTATGTCGTTTTTGCCGAGGAGAAATTTTGTTTAAATTTGAAGAATATTATATATTAATATTATATACAAGTCAATATTGTACTGAAGCGTTACTCTAGAGTAGCTAGAAATACTATTCACCCTGTTACTATTCACAGACTGTATCTTGTTTACAACAACCATCAGTCAATTAAGCGCCAACCAATATTGTTAATAGTTCGGCTTCATAATTCGAACACAGTGGGCCTAGTCTAAATTTTGCTTCAATTATTGTACTTCCATTAGATTGCACAACAAAAGTACACACCACTTTATTAAGTAAAGGCTACCATAAATAAACGTATAAATTTCCCAATCACCAAAAGCACCAAACTTTCCTTAAAATGGTAGTTGCGAAATGTACCCAACATGCACCGGAAGTACATGTTTTGGGTGTCCCGTACATACAAAAAATATTTTTTAGCCAATGGTCTGTGTATCTGTGTGTGTGTGTGTTTTGTGTGTATTACTGTGTTAACAGAATAACTCAAAAATGAAAGTCGCAAGACTCAAGCTCGGTATCCCGTTTAAGTATTACTAGACACAAAGATTTCGGGAAACATCCCATCGACCTTAACTTCAATGAATACGTTCTCGTTTTTCGTGATTTCAAAAAAAAATGGCTCCATGATTTCCTTTAACCATCGTATACTAACTACACACATAAATACCTATAACTTTTTATGTGAAACAATTGCCGAGAAAAACTGATTTCAATGGGATTTCGAGGGAACACAGTAACTTCAAGCTTCCTTCCGAGGATGGGGTCCAGCTAGGCCGGAGGCAGCCCGCAGTGGCATTACGAGGCACCACCCCGAAGTAGTACCATAAGCAGTTCCGGGGTGGACAAGTGCCTGTGAAGGAGGGGGGGTTTAGTGGGTGCAAGCCCCACACTTTGTGCGTAGGCATTTTCCCCCTCCGTAAAAAAAAAAAAAAAAAAAAAAAAAACCCAAGCTTCCCAACCTTCCTATATATTATTTCAATATAATATCACTTTTATAGTATAATAATATAGATTAAAACATTGCTAGAATTCTCTAAATTTCGAGTGCGAATTACCTCAATAGTCTTTTATATTACCGCTGTATTGGAATCAGATGTCTTGGTATCGGGAGTTGAAGTGAGGAGTAAGTGATTGTTAGTTAGAGAGTTGTTACTCGAAATACGTACTACTGAATTATGAAAATAAACTATATTTTAACAAATAATTTAAAGTGTTTTGAAATAGATAAACTAAGATGCACAATTGTAAATGAATATAAGAATTATGAAATGATTAATAAATATTAAAGATGTAGTGTTTAAACCTTGAATAGGGACGCGCTCGCGATGTGTGAAACTTAACTGCTTGAACTGACGTGAACTGCTGTCTGACTGACTGATAACTCGTATCTGATCTGATACTGATGTATAACTGATCCCCTCCTCCAGTGGGGCGACGTTTATATTGGTATCACTCACACATTGGCTGATGTGTAAGTACGTGCCACACTAAGACATCTCTCGCAGTATATTGACCCTAGGTAGGTCGGCGACAGATGGTAGCCAGGTGGCTTCTTGAGTGTACATTGACCCTTGTATGAAGGAATACAGGCCAGGTGTTGCAGCGGTTCTTTTGACTGTATAATGACCCCTGTTTGAAAGGGTATTAGCGGCGGTTCTTTTGACTGTGTATTGACCCCTGTTTGAAAGGGTTTTGCCGCGGTTCTTGACCTGCAGATAGCGGCTGGCTGATACCACTAGTTATAATTTTTAGATTTATTTATTAAAAATTATATATTCTTTCTTCTTGCCATCACACCGCGATTTACTTGATAACCATACATGTAGGTTTCTTTACAATTTGTGTTCTAATTGAACTTTGTCATTTCAAGACATCCCAACTGTTTAAAACTTTTCTATGAGAAAATTATTTTAGAAAGATCTGAGGCAGCTGTGGCGTCAAGTTACATTCTGAAGTGGGCAGCATGTGTGTTAAAGTATGTGTTCCCTCAGCCGTTTAATATAGGAGCCAACTAAATAAATATTTAGTTTATAAATATTTAGTTTAGAAATAAACATTTCGAAGTTTATTGAAAATTCGTCAATTAGAACCATAATAAATGCAAAAAGAGAAACTCTGTGAGTGATTCACACCTGATATATTCTTCTTTTTTTTTTAATAATAAAAAATAAGCAAGAAGATCAAGGAGGCAAAAAATTTGGTAATAATTTAACAATGGGCTAGGGCATGTTCCTTATAGCTCATAATTGATGTATATCAAATTTATAAGAAATATATATATTATTAGTAAAAAACATTCAATCATTAAAAATTAAATTTAATTTAAGATAAAACTTATAGCTAATGCGCTTCAAAGCACCTTGTCAATGCATTGTCATTTATCTAATTCAGAATCATGTCCACCAATTTATTTGAAATCAGACTTTTAATATTATATGAAAACAAGAATTAATTGGCTTCACGACCGATTCAGGGTAAAAAACAATAAACCAAAAAAAAATATAACTTTTTTTTTTTTAAATTGTTTTTTAATAATAATTAACACGTTCGACGTTTCGACAAACTTTGTTTGTCTTCTTCAGGAACAATACAAAACAAAAATAAATAAAGAGTTATAAACATAAAAAATTATAAAATAAACCACAAACAAAAAACAAAATACATTGGTGAGATTACAGTAGAAATGTTAAGTCTGTAATGAAAGGTTGTTTGTTGTAATGCAGAAGGTCAGGAGAAAGGGGGACCGTTATGTAAGTACCGTTATGTGAGGAGAAAGTAATGTATGGAGAGGGGATAGGAAAATTGCTTTTTTCTATTTATTTTGTATAATTTTTTTTTTTTTTTTTTTCTCCTTTAGGATTTTTTAAGGGAACAGAGGATGTAATTGTAATGGGAAGAAATAGGGTCTTTATCTATTTTATGATTTGAAATCAGACTTTTAATATTATCTTTCATTAAAGCCTGTTTCATTTTATGAATTGTTTCGGTCATCACCTCTTCGTCAAAAAAAAAAAATCTTAGTAAAAAGAATAAAAGACTATCACACTACATCTCAATGCTTTCAGTGACATAATTAAGACCCCTGATTGCGGGGGTGGGCTACGCAAGAGACCCCAAACTATGTATACAAATTGATGTAATAGTATCGAAAGAGAGTATTCTCGTAGCAGAGAGACAAAATGACAGGACCACTCTCTAGGACTGGAATGAGAGAAACCACATAAATACAGCTTGATTGATTAATTAGACGTGATATGAAGACACTTTATTATATAACTATAAGTTTACACAAACTGCACTGGACTTGTAATGATTTTATAGAATAAAAGGTGGGAGTAGAAATATGACACCTGTATATGGTTGAATGGTAGACACCTGTATATGGTGTATATGGTTGAATCTGATAGACAGATGTCTAGATCTCTCACTGGCTTATATAGAGGTTCCCCAGTCTAGCCTGCTCAAGTGAGAGAGTACCAGAGAGGGCCTTTTTTCTCTCGGTCGGGCCTGTGTTCTCTCTCTTGCCGTTACATCATTATTAAAGTAAAGGGTGTAAAGTCCATGCAGTCAGTGTCACTTATTATATTATAGAGTGTTAACCATATTTAGTTAATTCATTTAAACCAGACCATTTCTCTCCTTCAACAACCCCATTATATTAATTTTAAAAAACTTTGTTTTGTAAATTAACTACAAATTAATTTTTGTTTTTGTTAATTACAAATTTTATTTTGATTATACCCTAATATTGTAATTAAGGAACAACAATAAGTAATATCCGCAGCGTTTTGCTTTAAATTAAATTATCATTTCAGTATAATTTTAGGTTTTTACATCTATATAATATTAATACAAATTAGAAGCATCAATAGATAACCAAATTTGAAAAAGTCGGTTATCCAAAAATTGCAATTTCAAATAATAGGGTTTAGTGATGGGGGGGGGGGATTTCTCCAAAACTAGTATAACGATTTCCTTTAAATTTGCTATGCTTGCTGTATTAGATAGAAATATTAGAATACTTTTTATTTGAAACATTTTACGAAAAAAAAAATTGATTGATGGGGGGGGATCTAACAGTCATGCGTAAATTTAATCTGTCGCTACGCCGTCTTGAGACAGGTGGGGCCTAGTATCCGTCCATTCATGTTTTTCTCACCCCTATTACCCTTTTTTTATGGCCAGCACCACTACATTTTAAAGAAATTTTTTAAAAATTAATTTGTACTAATTGGAGTAAAAGAAAGTTATGTGAGTGTCTAAAGTAATCAATAAAGGTGACAGGAACTTTAAAGATCCATGATATGTATGTACGTGTGTGTATATGTGTGAGAGCTGTGACTTTGCATGCATATATATGGATCAATTTGAGAATAACTCAGAATGAAAAATCGCAATAAGATCAAACAACACACTGTTTATGAAAGGACTAGTGAAGGTCTATCATTCAGCTAGTTTGAGATACAAGTTTCAATCAATCAGCGATTAGGAAAAATTGTATTTTATTTTTTTTTTTCAAAGTTTTCCTTGAAAATTGTACCAAAGAACTCAAATTTTAAATACAAATAGATAAAGTGTCATATTAATATTATATTCAGTGCAGAGATCACAACATTCAGGACATTCAATTGCTTCTTTATTAAAAAATTCCGTGTCCAATAAAATTAGATAATAGAAGTACGACATACTAATTCTTTTGAAGGGAAGCGGAGCATCGTTTGTCTTGGCCATTAGCGCCCTCCTTTATTATTTTATTATTTTATTTATTTTTGTTTAAGGCGCGTCAACATCTAATGGTAATTGGCGCCCGGAGCGGTAATTGCATTGCCGGCCTCCGAACAGTGTTCTTTCGCTACAGACAACACCTGCCCATCACCGAACAGTGAGCTGTAGAGGCTCCTAGGAAGAAAAAAAACTAAGGGGTAAGCACTGGACTCATACCAGGGTACACAGCGTGGGAGTCCAACGCGCTAACCACTGAGCTAAGCCCTTCTGTTTTACTCTTTTATTATTATATTTATCATCTCGAAAATGCTCCAAAGATTTTGTTTAAATTTTGTATTTATTCTAATATATTTCGCCAATTATTTTTATTTGAAATCTGGTTCTTAAAAAAAAAAATGGATTTAAGCCAAGTTTGGATGAAGTAGCGCTGTTTACCTTATCATAAATTTAATTTATCATTAATAGTGTATGGCGCTGGACTAGCAACGCGGAGATCACGGGTTCGAATCCAGTCGTGCTGCCCTTAGGTTTTCTCTTCCTAGGAGCCCTTACAGCCCACTGTCCGGTGATGGACAGTGTTGTCTGTAACGGGAGAACACTGTCTGGAGGCCGGCAGTGCACTGAGAAGGCTCCGGGCGCAAATGACCACAGATGTTGAGACGCCTTAAATAAAAAAAAATATAAATAAAAAATAGTGTATGGTCAGCTACTACTTACCAGTATAATATTAAATATTTATTTTTTCAAAAATTCCAAGTTTTTAGAAATTTATCAATTGCTGGTGTAGAATTACAGTGTGAGAAAGTTATGATTGGCTTTCAAATCAGTATAATTATATCTTAATTCACTAAAACTCACTGTAATATAAGAATTTTTTTCTTTTATTCAAGTAAAATGAATTGTTTTATAAGTAACATAACTCATAAATCATATTCGGGGTCGGGTAACGATTTATGCTGGCGTTTTAACTAGCTGTGTCTTATATGTAGTCATTATATATATACTATGTATGTTAGGATATATTTAAACGAGTATATATATACTAACATTTTGTTGCCAAGTTAGCCATTTTTCTTTTATTTTTCATCTTAACCCACTTAGAAAGTTATATTCTCTGGGAATCACCTTATGGAAAAAAATTACAAATGTAAGAATTGATATCTTACATTTGTAAGATGCTTAACTATATTGTAACTTTTTCCCCCTGAACTTAGCTACTGCAATTAGTTTCTAAATGGGTTCGTTTAGATAAAAACCCTCTATACTTCAGTAAGAAAAACAGGAATTTATTGTTTTACAGAATAAATTACAAATAAAGCACTTAATACTAATTAATACACAGTATAAACCAACAAAAGTTCACTTCTTATTTACTATTCACAAACACGCACTCAGTTTGTAACAAGACAGTAGTCTAAACTGACTTCACTCGAACTGTTGTTCCACTATTTATACCGGTGGAGAAGGGTCTAAACGGTTCTCAAACATTCTTGACAGAGCTAGAGCACGCTGCCAGCACTTCCTAACGGCCACTAGGAGAACTTGAGGTATCTATCTACTTTCTCTCCTAGATGGTACCATTGGCTGCGTTACAATATGCTTTACGTACTGGGTACTTGGATATTTGATAAAATAAATTTTTGAAGAATAGAAATATATTAATAATAGTTATAATTGAAAAAAAAAAACAGCATTCGACTTTATTTTAGTGCGAATTATATAGTTTTGATTGATTTATTTATATCAGGGGATATGGTGATTTTCCGTTTTTGGGTTATGCATGCACGCACACACAGAAAAGCATGTTAGATAAGCATTATTAACTGAAAGGTTAAATGTTCAAAATGTTGATAGTAGAAGTTGAAAAGATCGGCAATTGTTCGCCAACTTGGCATTTTATTGGAATGTAATCAAGATCTACAGACAAAAAGTGGTTAAGAATCGATTTTGCAATTCTTATGTACATAAGAAGATACACAACATTTAAATTTTGAGGATGAAATATAAGCTGAACAGATTCATACCATATATTACACGCCCATGCCATAGCAAATTTACAATATTTTTACTTTATTTCACTTTCCAAAATCATATTGCTCCCCGCTTAGAATGTAAAAAGATTAATATTTCTACAAAAACCTACAAAGTATCTTTAACTCAATCACTTGTGCACTGAAGTTTCATCTCATAATGCCCAAGCTTCTGATATACTTTATCACATCGTCAAACCATCTGAATCGGAATTTTTATTTATCCAGAGGAGCAGCTTTCTGGGGATTCTTGATTCCGACATTAGATGATGGCTGTGGCACAGAGAATTACTGTTCTGTAGGAGCTTGCCAAATATCGTCACATAAATCAGAAAGGTAAATACTGTCATTGACAGGTGACATTGTTTTAGGTCGCTTAGCGTACTCTTAAAAAAAATGTAGAATCTACTTCCGTTGCCAATTCTTGCTTTTAATTCTAACTATCTTGCAAATTTTTACATGTTTCAATGAATCTAATCATTAGAATATTTCATTGTTAAAAGAACTACTTTAAGTTTTACTCTAATAAATGAGGATCTTGAAGACTGTAGTAAGCAGCCTATTTTCTATCTCTTATTTTGAAAACTACTTTCAACTTTTAAGCGAACATAGTAATATAGATAATTTCTGAATTTGAACTACAGCACATATACTCGTAAATATTCGATACAAATCATTCGATAGCAGACTCGAAATCAAGAATGAAAAATATCGATTGATTATAGTCTTTAAATCCATTTTTACTGGACAATTTCTTGACAAGCATAAATACACACAATCACTTTTATGAGTCACAATAATTTATCCAAAGATTTCCACTTTAAATAAGGTTTTAACCAATTCATTCTTGTCTACAGACTAAGATGAGGATTTAAGAAGAAAGATCTACGATAGAACTTACATCTACTTGAGGCAAACTTTAGAAGAAGCGCGGATATATGTGTGAGAAGGTAGATCACACTACCCTTTCCATTGGACTTTTAGATGAATATGTCAACATATTATAACATCATGATATTCTGAAGATCCACAGAATGACAGGGAAGCTGCTGTTTCAATGTATTTAAATTTTATTCATTGGTTTTTGTTTTGTGTCTGACTATATACGTATTTATTAAAGGCATTTTGCTCTATCATTTGGGTTAATAAAACAAACTGCAATACAGATAGAGATGACATTTGACAATAACTATTTAGCCCATAATATGGAAATAATATCAACCCCTTCAATTTATAGATCCTATTTTTGTCTACCAACATGGCTGTTTCATTGAAAACCATTTTAGAAGACTATGCCAATATTTACTTCCAAGGACTACCAAACATGCATGATGAGGGTTTTCTTCTACCTTTCTTTCAATAAACATATTCATAACTTAGTTTTACATGTGAAGTAAGGTTATTCCCCCAGGAACCTGTTCCCACATCGCTGACTCTCTCTCCCTCTATATACATATATAGACTTTTTTTTTTATACATAAAAGTGTCACTACTAAATAAAAACCATAAAATAAACTGGAATCTATTTAGTAATATATAAACGTTACTAAATACTTTATGTTATAATCTTTAATAAAAAACAAAAATGTTATTTAAATCAATTTAATAGAAAATTAACATGATCCTGAGCACTATGATCACGCGAAAGACTATAATAAATAATGGTATCAAAAGTATTGTGCTAAATTGGCGAAATTATAAATTAATTATGTATATAGAATTGTTAGCAAACCCTAGTTGCGAATAAACAAAAAAAAAAAAAATCAAAGAAAACATATGTCGTTGTTGTGGTGGTTGGTTCCATAGAGCTGGAAAGCATCAGAGACATTTTCCGTGGTAGCCTGATTCATTTTGTGGTCATCGACCAGTTTCGGGCGTTCGCCCATCTTCAGGTTGCAATTTTTAGAAAGTGTGACAACACAGACTTGCACAGAGCAAATTTAGTTTACACACTGACTAAATAAATTTAAATTTAATTGTATTTAAAACTAAACTCTTAAACTAAGTCACGGAGTATGGTTAGCTTGGTGGGAAAATATGTGTTTGGGTAGTTAAAGGGCAAATTTTCCTTACAATGGAAACAACACGTAGGGGTCTAATTTTTAAAGTCTAATGTTGGAAATAAATTTAAATTTAATTGTATTTAAAACTAAACTCTTAAACTAAGTCAAGGAGTATGGTCAGCTTGGTGGGAAAACATGTGTTTGGGTTGGTAAAGGGCAAATTTTCCTTACAGTAGGGGTCTAATTTTTAAACTCTAATGTTGGAGGGAGATTTACTTTACAATTAACTAGTCAAAATAAATTATAAAATATATAAAAATAAATTAAAAATTAAATTAAATAACGATTGAAACTAACATAATTTAAAATTAAGCGATTTTAATAATTAAGTTTTATATAATTATGCATTCCACACAATAATTCACACAATATGCATTCAAACACAACAACTTTGTCAACTTTGTTGTACTTGTATGATCTGATATGTTCGGTAGGTAAATCGTTCCCTGATTTTTCTACCTGTCTGCCCCACGTAAATGTTGTCACTGTCCGGGCATTTCAACTAGTAAACCCCACTGCTGTCATACACGTCAGTGAACACAGTACGAGGGCGGATTTTGTTGCCTAATTTGTTGTTTTTCTGAAGGATGTCTTAATGCCCAGTTTTTTGAAAAAATTTGTGAGTTTGTACGTGTGGCTTCCAATACATGTTTACCTGGCGAATTTGTCTGCTGTTTCTTTGTCAGTTCTATTTCGGTGGTGTGGTTCGTTTTGAGGAGTTTATTAACGATATTCGTAATGTACCCATTGTTCTCAGCTATGTTGTAGATTGTCTGCAATTCTTGTGTGTGGTTCGCGGGTGTGAGGGGGGTGTATATTTAAATATGTTCGTCTGATGTCTAAGTGCAACTAGTGTGTGTTGGGTAGGGTGGTTGGAATTGTGCGGTATGATAGCATCGGAGGTAGTTGGTTTTCTGTGTATTCCGTATTCCACTTTATCCCCCAAAAAAATTGCCTTCTGTCAGCGCTTTTTTGCATTTGAGCATCTATGCAAAGAATATGCTTTTATATTATTAATACAGACACTCATTTCTTTTTCTAATCTAAATTGTATTATTTTTGTAATTTTTTTTATTTATTATTATTGGGAGTTTTTGTTTTGTTTACATAATTGTATCGATCTGTGTATTTGTTGCCTTAAAGGTATTAAAGAGTATTAAATAAATTATTAATACAGAATTATGTTTTATGCTGCGGAGTGAAATATAGAATTTTTCCTAGTTGAAATATTGTTAGCATGAATGATGTGAAGTCTAGAAGTGTCATACGATACATGTCATCTAATACATCTAACAGAGTTTCCTGAATATCGGGGACCACTAACACAAAAAGAAAACTGACGTGAAACACTCACACAACTTGTAAAACTGCAGTTTACAAATTAAAGCGATAAACCCTAAAAAAAAAAAAAAAAAAAAAAAAAAAAACACCTATGGTGCAACAGCCGGTCGGCTATTTATTGGGGGGCATTTAGTAAGCACGCCCAGTTCCCTCGTCATTTAATTCCGGCCATCGCTACCAAGGTGCGCTACCAACTATAGCTTCCCACTTTTTCTCACAACGCTGGATCAATAGCGACTCTATCATCACGGGAATCCAACCCTGAATTCTCGCACAAAGCAGATTGCGCTAGTTCTCCGACTTATGGGAACTTTTAAGTGACAAATTTTCTTCAAAACTTTTTCTAAATGCTTCTCCTTCAATTTTATAACCGTTAGAGAATCTAAACTTAATAAAATGACTGAAGAAACCATACAATCTCTCTCTACCACAAAAACTTCTTTAACCGAACTTACTTGGAAAAAACTTCCCTAGAAAAAATAGAAAAGTCTCTACTCTATTCATGGTAAATTAAACAAATTATGAAATATGAATATAATGGAGTTGTTAAGGAGACAAATTAGGTTTGATTAAATGAACGAGATATGAAGACACTAATATAATGTAGCTAAGTTTACACTAACTGCACTGGACTTTATAATGAAAAATGATAGAATGAATGGTGAGAGTAGAAGATATGACACGATGCGATGTATGGTTGTATCTGATCGATTCCTTTAGATAGATTCCCACTGGCTTATATACACAGGTTCTCCCACTCTAGTCTGCCTAAGTCAGAGAGTAGTCTCTGTTAACCAGAGAGGGCCTCTCTTCTCTCTACTGTGGTTGCATTATCTTTTCAGTACTCTTACATGAATAATGAAATCTGTGTTTTTTTATGAATAAAATCGTAGAAAACTGAAATAATTTCAGTAAAAACGCGCTTCCGGTCAACAGGAGTTTCTTTAAACTCAGACTCTTGACAACATATTTAATTTTAATTAATATTATTTTGATGACAAAATAGACTTTGGTGGAAAACATAACACCGCCGCTCTCCCCAAAAACCATCTCAGTTGAATTTCTCTCGTGAAAGGTTTCAAATAAAGATTGTAGCTCTATCTATGTGTAGACAATTATTTAAAGAAAATTGTTTAAACTGTTTTCAAGAAATACTGAGAAAACTGAAAAAATGGTCAGTAGAAATAAACACTTGGAAAAAGAAGAAAAATTAATACAAAATTTGGTGTCATTTTATCTTTGGTTTTAATTAATCCCCCCCCCCCCCCAGTATTAATAAAATTGTCACCTCATTTAAATAAATTCATGGCTTTTATTTGAAACATTCCTTTATGTTCACTGCATGTATAAAGGTCTCAATCTCAGCTTTTTTACCAACTACCGACCTAGCATTCATTCATTCCACTGGAGAATTCTAATTTTATTGTTATTAGTCATTATTTATAATTAATAAATATAATAAAACATCAATAGAAATAAATAAATAGCATATATTCACTGTACAACTAAATACAATTTATGTACATATTTTGTAAAATTACAAAAATACACATATATGTACATAACCATTCACAATCCTTTCATATTTAGCTATACAAGATATAAAGTCTAATATTAAACACTCACTCATTCGTATGCAAAAAAACAAAAAACAAACTTTTTACAAATTATCTTACATCTTATATTATATACAATTATTATCATTTAAACTTTTCACTCTATCCTGTATTATCCCTTTTAATTTAACTTCTTCTATATTATTAACCGCATTAATGTTAATACTTTTAATTATCGAATAAACCGCTTCATAAATTTTATCATATTGTTCTTCTTTTAATGAAACCTCGGAAATTTTATGAGCAGGATGATATAGGGGTTCTGTTGTCCTCCCGGAACGTTTTTAGGAATATTTTACGCATATAATAGGTCTTTATCAATAATTGTAATTTTAACTTCTTTAGGGGTAGAGAATATCATTTGGCGGTTCGTGGTGCGCTTAAATGTTGAGGTATTAGCAAATACCCTATTAGGTTTCTTACTGTTTTTACTTAGTAAAGTAAAAACTTAGTATTGCCAGATCGTCTAGGCTTGGCACTTCATGTTTGTTAGCTTTAGAAAGCCATGAATTATTGTTTAGAAAGCCTTTTGCCTCCTTATATGTGACATTACTTTCAGCCATAACCTTCTTAATAGTTTTTTCTTGCTTGAACTGGGTGCACAATAATTGATTTGTGGAAACGATGATTTTCGCTACCACAATTAAAATATTTCGTGTCTGAACTCTCGCAAGCGCAACCTTCATGAGGGCCAGAACATTTACTACATAATGTTTTCCCTTTGCACTGGTCTATAAAACGACCAAACTTCATACATTTCATGCATTGCATGACATTTTGAATATATTGGTGTACTTGCGCTGGCAACATAATGAATATAACACACAATGGGGCAAAACTTGACCTCTAAAAGAAACCAAAACGGATTGCGTAGGTACATACCCATGTTCTTTTACCTCAGCATCCCTTACTTTTCTACGCATTCTTTTGATATCTAATATTTCATAATTATACCCATACGGGAAACGTACAGCACTTTTTATTTCCTCTTCCGACGATCCACATCCACTCCTCTAATTACACCCCTTCTTTGGAGTAAGTACTTAGGAATATATACCCTAAATCCTTTCTCTGTTAATACTACAGATTCCATTACTTTGTTTGCTGACACAGCATTATTAAATTCAATCTTTATCCTGTTTCTCCCCTGCTTTTTAATATGATCAATGTTATTAAAAATTTCGTGATGGTTAACTGTAATTAGCTTGCCCAAGGACATAGTGTGCAACCTGCAAATTCCATTTTTGTGATTATCTCTATAAAGACTCAATCTCTCTATAAAGACTTGGAATGGTCTAGAATCTTCATTCCTATATCTTTGCCACCATTCTTGCTATCAGACTGAACTGTTTATATTGCACTTACCTTACTTTCTCCTGACATTTCAATATCTGGTGGGATATCTACTTTTCCTCTACACTTTTCTCCCATGTTTAAATAAAATTATTTACTTACGATTTACACCATCTACACTAAACTTTTACACGCTGTATGCACAGTTATGTACACAATTCAAGAGAAAAATTATAAATAAAATAAAATAACAATAAAAAAAAAAAACTGACGGAAAAATATACGCAAAAACTAGAAATTAAAGAATTGAAATGGAATAGATTAGCCTGTGCTTAAACTACACTAGCTGAGAGTGAACTTTGTGATCCGTTCTGTACGAGTTCTATCGCAGCTGATATTTTAATTGGATGTAATCTGAAAAGCTGGTATTTGCTTAATGTAAGTCGGCAGGCAAAAAACAGATGGGTTTTTAGCACGCTGGATCATCAATGGACGAGAATAGCAAAAGGTAAAAAAATGTGGAACTTAATTGGGAGAGGCCTATGCCCAGTAGTGGGCCTGGTTTCAAGAATAATTTTGAAAAAATATATATTTTTAAATTCAATAAATATATTTATTCACTTTGTGCAGTAAGTACAGGAAAAATAATATACGAGGTGAGATAATACCACGTATATATTGAGGTGAGATAATATCTCGGGGGGGTCGGTTTAAGTAAAAACAGCAAAAATCAAAAATATAAATTGAATGAAAATATTGAGTGGTCAATATCATTGACTGAGCAAATGGGAAATTAACATATTAAACAAATAGAAAAAAAATGAATGTATAAATTAAATCTAAAATGAGTATCAAATATTATTTATTATCACTTTCAAATAAACCAAAGGAATGGCGCTTAGATTTACCAGTGTTAGAAGATCCATTTGCCCTTAGCCCACAACGGGGAAAAAGGGAGCGGAAACTAATCGTATGTGCCTCTAACTCTTGATTCTTGACCAATACACAGCTAATTGGCTGATGATTTTAGATAATAATTAAATGGGCTTCCAGAAGCTGCACGGCAGGAAACCAACCGGAAGTAACAACCATGTGTCTTCACAATGAGCTCATGCAGGCCCGAGAGAACGGAGCCGGCAAGTCGACAAAAGGACCAGTTTATTAACAATCCCCAGGAAAACCAGAAGTAACAACTTGGGTGTCCACAATTAAGAGCAACCGAACTGGCATGAATTGTTGTATAGGTATTATATTCTGCACCTATTCAAGGGAGTCTTGCAGCATAATGAATTACCCCTTTAGAGGAGAAAATGCATAGGTTACCCCTCATTATTTTTAGGACATAGCCTTATAAATTAGTAAACTATTATCAAGGTAGTATAATCCCTACCCAAAATAAAATTATTGTACGCCGTTGGCGGCAAATTTAAATTTATATTAAATACCGAACACATTTATTTTCATAAATTAATTTTTTGTTAAAACAGTTACTTATAATTTTATTATTTTTTTTTTTTTTTGAGTCAAGCTCTGTCAAGCTCTTATTTATTTATGATATCTAACTATAATTTTATATATAATCTCACGCGTTGGTCTAGTGTTCAATTCCCGTAATTCAGAGTTCGATTCCCGTGAAGGCAAAGTCGGTGTTGACCCAGCATCATGATAAAAAGTGGGAAGCTACAATGAGTAGCGCCCTAGGTAGCGAAGGCCGGAACTAAACTGCGGCCTTCCATTCAAATCGACGTCTGGCAAGCCTTGGTCCTTCATGGGCTGTTGCGCCCTAGGGTATTTTTTATATATATATAAAATATAATGTATTATTTGAAACCAACTAAAATGCTTTATTATTATTATTATTATTATTGAATAAATGCACCAACAATTTAATCCAAGATATATTGAACCCACTATCACAGCTGATACCATAATTGGATGTAATCTGAAAAGCTGGTATTTGCTTACTGTAGTACCAGGTTTTTTCAATAATATGAATGCCTAGAAATTGAGTAGGCATATCTAGCACTGAGAATAGGCTATTGTTTAAGTTTTCTTATGATTCTTTCGCCTTTTACATGGATCGTTTATCTTGTTGACAAACGAAATCTCTTATTAAAGAGAAACGATGATTCTAACATATGAATACAATCTTCAATCTTTCATTTTCCATTCAAGTTTGAAAAATGTTCCAACAAATTTATCTAACTTATAAGAGAAGGTAAATATGGTTTTCGGAGATGCTGATGATTTTTAATGCATTCAAACGGGAAGGGGGGAATTCCAATTGCGTACAACTAACAATCCGAAAATAATACTAAGACATCTTTGCAACGGTTAAAGATTCAAGATTTTTAGTGCTAATATTGGCCTCTGCAATCCTCATACCTTCACCATATTGAACATTTAGGATGCCACTCAATCAAAGCAGAGGTTTAAGGGTAAAAGAGTTTAAGGATATATCCACTTCAGTATAAGCTGTGAAGCTGGTTCAACATATCTGGAATAATATTCTTGGTAATGTTTCGTAAATAGTATGGTGAATAGTCGCTATAAAGTGTGGCAAATATAACAAAAAACTAAAGCTGGTTATATCAAATTTGAAATTACATTCTTTACATTAAGGTAGAGTTGCAAACTTTTAGAGAACAAAATTTTTTATTATCCATTTTTTTTTTTTTTGAAGGGGGGGCTAATGCATAGCACAGCGACCCTTTTCGATCTATTGTGCTATCCCCCTAGGTGCCGCAGGCACCCGAATAGATGTCCTCTGAACATCTGTTCTACAAAACCTCCATCAGGTTGAGATCCTTGAGGAATCCCAAAACCTTGTCTGGCTCTAGAGATGGTATATCCACCTCCTCCACCTGGTAGCTACCCAGGTACTTGAATCTTCTCTGAGTGGCAGCCTCGCAGTCTGTAGGCGATGTAGTGGAGTTTCCTCCAGCTCCCCACAGAATCTGCATGAGCTGTCACTTTCCAAACCCAGCTTTACCAGGTATCCTCTAAGTCGGCAATGCCCCGTGAGGAAAACCCGTAAGAACGCGGAGCTTGTTCTTGTTCAATCCGATGCAGGCCTCCGATCCCCGTTGGTTATAATTTCCCAAGCAGATCTTAGCCTACCGCAAACCGGGAAGGGAGTACCAGAGTTAAGATCTCCTCGTCTCCTCTTCCTTCCTAAGTTCCACCAACAGAAACTGGTCGCTGATCCCCACAAAAAGGTTCCGGCCCTAACGCCTAACTTGGCCAGGGCGTCTTTGTTCTTCCAGCCCAGGTTATTATGTTTACCTAGGTATATTTATCCATTACTTTAGTATCTTTTTCAGTTCTTTTTCATCATCAATGTAGTTCTAGCTTTTTAATAGTATTAATTTTTACAAATATAAGATGTTGCAACGGTTTTGAGAATTACATACAGATACTAAGTTGATGTAAGGAGACATGTACTTATTTAATGGGTACAAGAGCAATGTAATGTTTTTGAGAATGCAGTATAATCATAATTGCTATAATAAAAATACAAGTACAAGGGGTATTTAATTAAAAATGTGTTTGTGTTTTTGCAAACTCAGCTCGCTTGGTTCTTCTTTTAATATAAACTTCCACCTCAAATGGTTGGGAAGTGGTAGTAGAAGTAGTAGCGCCGGAAAAGGACGATTTATAGTGCAATACATTTCTGCTAGTGGTCAGAATTTTTTATATTCTTATTTTTTATTTTCTTTTTTTAAATAATTGAAATAAGAGTATATATTATTAAAATGGAGCTTATGAGAAATGTTTATGGTTGCTGATATCTTTCTCACTCCCAAGACAACAACCATAAAATTAATTATCTCAAAAAAAAGTTTTCATATTTTAGAAAGTAAAAGAGCGAAAGATACTTAATATATATTCATGTGTAAGTGTAGGAAATATTCCCAGTTTAATGAAAACCCCTGGGCAGTTTTCGAGAAATAAAACAAAAACCAACAAAGTCATTTTTGATAAATATACATTAACTTATATTTTACTATATCAGAATTGAAAGCAAGAAATAACAATGTCCAAATGAAAAGGTGTGTATTTTGAAGCACCATTTTAAGACCGTTTGTTTTATATGGACTTTTATATGGTCCTGCCCATCCATATACAGAGATAGCTCCTAAGCCCAAATATTCCCAAAACATCCTCTTAATCTATAACAAATCAATATCACCCCTACCTATCTTCTCTACCTGGCTACTTTCCAAGCTGGAATTGAAAAGAACGAAGCCGCTGATCAAACCGCAAAAAGTGCTGCTTTATCACCAAATAAACAACAATTCAACAGGTCGACAAACTGGATGAAATCTATGAAAAAAAAAAAAAACATTTTATCAGAAATATTTTCCGTGGTAGCCTGCTTCATTTTGTGGTCATCGACCGGTTTTGGGCGTTCGCCCATCTTCAGGATGCGTTTTTAAACAGTGTGACAACACAGATTTGCACCGAGCAAATTTAGTTTACACACTCGCTGAACCACACTCTGCGGAATCAACCACCACAACAAAAAACATTTTCTCTACTTGAATTAAAGAATGGGAGGGGATTCCATCCACCAATAAACTGAGAAATATTAAATCCTCAACAAAGAAATGGTGGACATCTTCGCTGGAAATCTCGGCGAGAAGAAGTAGTACTCGTCAGACTGCGTATTGGTCATACTATGATAACACACGGTTATCTGTTTTAAGGAGAAAGGCAGCCAATGTGTGAAGTTTTTTTTTCCCGAGGGTTCTGTATTGCGACCATTTATGATCTATTGTGCCCCCTCTGGTGCCGAGGATAAGCTAGCTCATCTACAACACCCTCTCTAGGTTGAGCTCCCTAAGGAATCCCAGAATCCTGGAAGGTTCTAGGGTGGGTATTTCCTCCACCCCTATCTGGTAACGGCCCAGACTATTAAATGTTCTTTGAATGATAGCATCACAGTCTGTGAGGAGATGTATTGGAGTTTCCTCCATCTCCCCACAGAATCTGCATGTGCCATCATCTTCTAGGCCAAGCTTTCTCAGGTGTCTCCTGAGTCTGCAATGCCCCGTAAGGAATCCCGTAAGAACATGGATCCTGTTCTTTCTCAGATTGATGCACGCTTTCGACCTTTCTTGGATATATCCACCCACACAGACTTGGCCTGCCACAGTCCCGGGGTGGTGTTCTTACTTCTGTCTGGCGAGTACTACTTCTTCTCGCCGAGATTACCGGCGAAGATGTCCACCATTTCTTTGTTGAGGATTTAATACTTCTCAGTTTATTGGTGAATGGAATCCCCTCCCATTCTTTAATCCAAGTTGAGAATTTTTTTTTTTTCATAGATTTCATCCAGTCTGTCGACGTGTTGAATTGTTCTTTATTTGGTGATAAAGCAGCACTTTTTGCGGTAGGTAGGGGTGATATTAATTTTCAATTCCTGCTTGGAAAGTAGCCACGTAAAGAAGATAGGTAGGGGTGATATTAATTTGTTACAGAGGAGTTCTTTTCGCCACAACTCTCTTCATGATTTCTTCTAAGAATCCACAAAAGAGCTCTGGCCCAATGAGAGGCGATAAAGCACCTACTTTTGCCAGGGTGTCGGCTACCTCATTGCCTTCCACGCCGATATCTCCAGGCACCCAGTATCGGGTAACTTTATTTCTTCTGCCTAGGTCATTGAGCTTACCTTTAGTACTAATAACATAAGAACTCAGTGCTTTAATGGCAGCCTGATTATCGGATAGGATAACTATCTCCTGATTCCGATAGCCTGTGTCAAGGTTCGACTGAACGCACCTTCCAATAGCGTGAATTGCCACCTGGAAGATGCTGGGAAACCTGCCTATGGGTTCCGAGTGTTTGGTTCTAGGCCCAAATACCCCCGGTGCCTCTCGGTTCCTTCGAGGGTCTTAGACCCATTTGCACACCACTTAACGGCATGCTTACTAATACTAGCCAGGACGGGTCCTTCGCTCCATTCTCTTTTCGTAATTAGCTTCGAAGAAAAATTTCTAACGAAACTATATTTCTTAGTCATACTGTCTCTAGGAAGGTTCCAGGGGAGGGAGCCGGACAGAAGGAAATGTCCGCTCTCTAGAGCTTAGCCCATATCCCCCACCCCCCTAGAGATTCTAGGAGGCTCCCTTCGCTACCCTCTCCACCACTGGTGGAGCAGTGTGAGATTGAGAATAACCTCAATCCCGGCCATGGGACACTTCCTCATATGTGTGAATGTTGTAACACTTCATTGACTGTAAAACTTATACTAGTAGAATGTAAGAAATATGAAGCAGCTTGAACGAATCTAGGAATATCTGGTAGCATGAGTGTGAAGATTGAAGAATGAATGTCAGATATAGATATAGAAAGAATCTAATGACGTTTGTTAAAAAAATCCAGTATAGGAAGAAGGCTAGGGTGAATTGAGGATTAATACATTAAGTGCAAAGGACCTTAGCTGTTGTGGACCTTAAAAAAAAAAACTCTCGAGTTTCAATCATTTGTTCCAATAATTATCGACAATTTTGAAACCTTATATAAGTATTAATTAATTAAGTAGTAATGCTTTATTTTTCCAAAAGAAGTACATACAGAAATGATTAATATTAACATTAATAGATAACACGGAACCATCCGTCCGTCTGTTGAGTTGGCTAATAACTAATGTGCTATTTATTTAAATAAACATTATGTAACTATAAATGAAGTTATACAAGGAAAATAAACATTCATTTTAGAACAAAAAATACAATCTTGGTAAAAAATAATACACAAACAAACAAAATAAAAATAAAAACCGTAAACATTTATTAATAACAATATTAATTGTTATGATAAATTCACTACCCAAAAAAACTTCCAATAAGATATTTATACAGATGATCCTAATTTCACTATTAAGAATGACCAGACAATTCATCTAGAGTCAGATATATAGATCCAAAATATTCTAAACGTAAGCAGGACAAAATCGCACATTCACCCAAATTTCAAAAGTACTAAAATTACGCAAAGTGAGCAATTATAATTTAAATTCTGTTTCCATGGTCGATAACTGAAGACCATCAACTCAGACATTGACTAGAAAATCACTTACTTTACGAATATTGAATTGACTAATATAGTATAGCAGATTGTGATCGAGCTACTTGTAGACATGATGAAATCTTGAGACAAACACATCAGCTCTACAAAAGAACAAATGCTGGTTTACTTTCATTTTTTTCCAACAATAAAGCTAAAAACGTTTTAGCAGTATCTACAATGAAATCAACTATATCTAACTCAATTGTTTATTTTTTATTTATTTTTTTTAAGGTGCACAACAGCTATGGCCCTTTGCACCTGTTTCTAATTTGTAAGGACTCATCCGGGATGCATATCCATACCCACCAGTCTAACAATTTCTACAGCAAACCCGGAAGCTAGGTCTAATCATATTACTCTACTCCCTTATATCACTTATAAAATAAATACCTATACACAAGACATCAGCAAACAACTAAACACATACATATGTACAGCTAGTTTCACAACAAATGAAATAGATGAACCTCCCAAAGATATTCGAAAGTCTTATTGATATTGCCCTCATTGTCTCCTAATACATCTGTAAGACTGGCGGGCAAATTCACCTTTCCCGCGCATTCACATATTTCGAACATTCCAATAGAATATGCGGGATCGTTAATGTCGTATTGCAAGCGCTGCATACCGGCTGAGGTTCTCTTCGGAATATGTGGCTGTGTGTCAACATGGTGTGACCAAATCTCATTCTCGCTAGGAAAACTTCTTATCGCCGAGACTCTCGATTTGAGGTTGACCATTTCTTTGTGGTACCCTTGATATTCCTTAGTTTATTTGACAGCTGAACTGATTGCCATTCCTTTTCCCAGTTGGAAAGATTTTGTTTTTTATAGAAAAGCTTTCCAATCGACTGCAAGGACACGTTCGTCTCTACAAGATATTGATGCCGCTTCTTTAGCAGCTTTGTCGGCAGACTCGTTATCTCTTATCCCCACATGACTGGGAATCCAGATAAAGAAGACTTCTTTATGTTCTGAAGAGCGTATGTATGCACTGAGTCAACAAACTAAAGGAGCCCCGATGGCCTATCATCTCCAGTGAGCTCCTTGAATTGGTACAAATAATATATTTAGAAATATAATACTTAGCTCAATTGAAAATTCATAAGCTTTATCCTTCTATGTCTAGACTTAATATACTGTAACTTGACTAAATAGACCAATTTATTGAAATTATTAAATGAAGGAAAGGAATTGTGAGTTTCGGTCTTTTTAAAAAAAATAATTTTATTATTAAATAATGTTAAAAAATAATATTATTGAATGTTTGACTATTATGGAAGAATGTAATATAAAAGTATATAAATACAAAACTTCAAGTTAAATCACTAAAAATATATGGCTTAATTTAGGGTATTATTTGGGAGGGAAAGGATTCTTTTAATCGCAAACCGTTGGAATTTCTCTAATACATTATAATCTTTGTAGGTGTCAGAAAATGGTTACCACAGGGATAACTTGGCTTGTGGCGGCCAAGCGTTGATAACGAAGTCGTTTTTTGATCCTTCGATGTCGGCTCTTCCAATCATTGCATAGCAGAATTCGCCAAGCTTCGGATTGTTCACCCGCCAATAGGGAACAGGAGCTGGGATTAGACCGTCGTGAGGATAAGTTTGTTTTACCCTACTGAATGCCTGAGCCACATAACAAACAACAGAGCATGCAACGTCTTCAAACACCTTCCACTTCATGTCTTTACATAACACTTTTATTATGGAATATTCACTCCCTAAACTGCGATTGAATTATAATTTAGCTGGCTTTATTTTTTCCTCAAAATTTCCATTATAAAATAATAGGGGATTTAAATTAACTTTTTATTAAAATCTGATTCATTTATATTCACATTTAAGTTTCATCGATCACAATAAACTTCTAAATCATTTTTTGCAGAGCAATATGTATTTCGGCAAGTAATACCTCTTGGTTCGTATATATCAAAACGTAAAAAATTAAGACTTTATTCCTTAAATACAATTAAATATAATTAAATTACAATTCCCGTCTTTAATTTTAATATCAACTCCCAAGTTATCTTGTAGATCAACAACGAAAAGCGAGAAAAGCGGCGAGCTTAGAGGGCACAATCTTGTTTAACTCCAGTTGAAGTCGCAAACCAATCAGATAACATTTTACCATTCCTAATCGCTGATTGTATAATTTTTTTTTAACATTTTCTACCATTGTAATGAATTTATAAGAGACGCCTAAACTACTCATCTTGAAAAAGATACCTTATACAGGTATATATGTATACGCCAATCAATTCAAAGAATAACAGAGGAATATATAGAATCAATCATCCAACAATTCTAAATATACAAATAAACTACGAATTTGCCCAATCGATAAAAGAAGTGGCAGACAGACTACCTGACACAATACAAGTGATTTCAGATCTGCCACAATTTTATTGATTTAAACATCACTTCTTCTCACTTGACATCCTTTTTTGAAGAAAAGGATTTACAATTTCCAAAAAGTTCAACTTTAACTTACAAGGGGAAACACCGTTTCTATATAAATTAACGTTTAACCTAAAAAAATTCTTAAGAGTTATTTTTTTTCTGGATATTTTTTTTAAGGTACACAACAGCGCCTTTAAGGTCCTCCTTTGCGCCTGTTTCTATTTGTAAGTACTCATCCCGGGATGCATATCCATACGCACCAGTCTAACAATTTCTACAGCAAACCCACAATCTAGATCTAATCATATTCCTCTACTCCCTTATATCACTTATAAAATAAATACTTATACACAAGACACCAGCAAACAACTAAACACATACATATGTACAGCTAGTTTCACAACAAATGAAATAGATGAACTTCCCTAAGATATTCGAAAGTCTTATTCATATTGCCCTCATTGTCTCCTAATACATCTGTAAGACTGGTCGGCAAATTTACCTTTCCCCGCGCATTTAAGAGTTATTAAACTGGGAATACATAATTAAAAAGAGAGTGAAGTTATTTGCGTCCGAGATTGTTCTCATGGGCTCCCTGGATATTCCAATTAAACGAACAACATCAGTCACCAGCATAGCCTATTCGTACTGGGCCACGCAACGCAAAAAGCTAAAAGCCGAAGTCATGGCGTAAGGTGGGAAAAAAAATTAAAGCTTTATATTAGTCCATTATTTCTAAATTTTGGACTTTCCTTCATTAATTTTATTTTTCATCAGAGAGGTCCTTAGATGGTGCAACATTTTCAAATGGTACTTTAGAGGGTATTTGTAAAGGGTTTCCTTAGAAATTATTTCTTGAGAAAAAGTTTGTTTTAACAGATATATTACGAAGAAAGAGTATATTTTTTATTGCTATAGAGAAATAATGAATCAATAAAATGCAATCTGACATAAAAATCAGTTCAGAATCTGATGGTGGGATTAATCTAATTTCTTCTTGGAATAAAGGATAAGAGAAGATTTTTTTATTTAAGACATTTAAAATATTTAACTAAGGAAGGAATCTATTTTTACAAAAATACAATGCAAATTTAATCAAGCAGGAACTCTTCACCAGTGACTTTTCAAAGATAAATGAAAACTTTGTCTCAGTTTAAAAAAAGTTTCCCTTCAATGTCAAGTTTCTAATGTTCGATAATTAATTAAAATATCAATTTTAATTTAATATTAAAAAGTTTTAAGGTCACAAGTAATTGCTATATTGCTAGCTTTAACAAGTTGTGAAGTGTAGTATATAGATTAGTTTGTAAAACTATAATTACACAATAAAGTTAGGATCCCACCTTAGTAATAACATTTGAAACTATACATTTAACATACACCCCCAATGGCAGGCAAATCTAGTCGCTAACGGTAATGTAGCCTTTGGCCAAGTCCAATTAGTATTGAATTTTTTGTTTAATATAATTTTAACAACACGATCATTATTCTATGATCAAACTATATTTTATATCTATAAAAAGTGCCACAATCCATGAGAATTATAAATAAAAAAAAATAATTAAATAAATAATTAAGGATTATTCGCTATCGCTATATAAAATATTTTATTATCTAATGAAAACAATTCTTTGGGGATATTTTAGAATTATTAATAACGAAATACAGAACAGACAAATATACCGCCATCAACATTATTAGAGAAAAATGTCAGTGCAAAAAAATTAAATTCGAGTTTAGTAAAAATTAGGCAACATAGGTTAAATTTCCAATTTTTCAAGCTCTTTTCCCCGGCTAAAGACTATCGGCTAGTTTCAGGGAAGTTGTTGGGGCTTGATTACCACACCACCAATACTGGCATGAATTCTGAAGTGAATGTTTTTAAAACTGTATTAGCCTATTTCGTTCAGAGCTTCTAGATAATTGCTTTCCATCTGATCTTCGGAAACCTTTTTATTCTCGTTCAAAATATAAGATAGATTCAAAAGCCTCTCCCAGAAATAGGGATGGCTCTGTTCATTAAGTCGCGCTTGTGAACAAATTTCCTGATATGTCGTATGCACTTTTCTCCATAGCTGCGAGGAATCCATTGCTTCCCACTATTTTCTAGTGAAAATTTATCTTTGAACTGTGGAAGCATTTGGAATATTTTTCTGTCTGTCCCATTTATGGTTCTAACGTTGTGCTATGCCATCACTTTTTTTGTAATCTTCTCTTAACATTTCTCGCACAGTTTAGCGTTTAATATCTCGTCTCTCTATGAGCGTTTCTCGTCTTTCCTATGTTACTTCTCATTTCTTTATGTAAGGGCAATAATAAATAAGCAAACGAATTTAATAACAAAACTTTCGGAGATAAATGGCAATTGAGAAAAAATATTGTACAAAATATGCTGTCGACATTAATATTAAATGCTCAGTTTTTGAACTTTTGTTTGCACAGAAAATCTAGTAGAATCAGAATCAAACTTCCTCGCACAAGTTCTGTAGGGAAAGAAATATATCCCATTGTAAGTAAACACAATATAAGTGCAGATTAAATTTTAAGTACCTACTTAATAATCTTTAAATCGCTTTTGACACAGACATAATAACATAATGCGGGAAGACTTAATGTTCAAACACATGAAGACGACTTAAAAGTAAAAACTTAAAACATAGCTTATTATAAATAATACGTTAAAAATCTTTTAAATTTGACAGTTCTAGGTATCGATAACTTGAAATTTTATAACATTTCACAGTCGAACACAGTCAAATAAGGATTATATTTTGTTTTGGATTATATTATTATTATTTTTTATCAATTATCCTTTATTCCAAAAGTAAAGAATAAAAATATTAAATTTTATTTAAAAGTTGTAATTTGTTTATCAATTGCTTGAAAAGTTTATTTTGTTAAAGGTTTAAAATGATGATTCAATCTCAAGCTGGGGGGGGGGGTTAACTTCTATGCACATGTTGAAGAAATTTTACCAAGTTAAAAACTGCAGGAAGTTATGAAATTACTCAAAGGTGTGAAAATTTAAAAAAAAAAAGCAGCAACCACCGCATTTAAATAATTAGCGCCAAAACTTCTCATCTTCATGAAAATTTAAATGATTTTTTTTAATTTTAGCAGCATCTTGAAATGAGGATTAAGAGATTCATTGATAGAAATAAATAAAAATTAAAAAAATCTGGTATGAAATACTCACTTTCTATTAACACTTTTCAAAATTGAAATTGACAAATTTTAATTATTTATTTAATTAATATTTAATTAATAATTTAATTATTAAAATGTGGTTAGTGTACCACATTTAATGAAATTCTTCGGGGTTCGTCGAAAACTGTTCAGTAAAAGCGCACTTCTGGTTTACCAATTTTTCTTGAAACTCAGAATTTTGGCCATCTATTTATTCCTAATTAAATTTTGTTTGGATGGTAGAATTGTATTAATCAACTATGATAGCACTTTAGTGAAAAACATACCCCCCCCATCACCCCCATAAAAGCCCAATTAAATGGCATGGTGAAATGTTTCATATAAAAGTTTTAGCTCTTTGTATGTATAATACACATGCTCTACATTAAAGAAAATCGTTGAAGCCGTTTTTAAGAAAATACTAGAAAACAGAAAAATACATTTCAGTCAAAAACGCACTTCCGGTCATCCGATTGCTTCAAAACTCGGATTTTCAACAACATATTTAATTCTAATTAATATTATGTAGATGATAAGAATTGTATAGTAAACTGAAATAACATTTTAAAGGAAAACCTAACCCCAATCCTCCCTCCAAAAGTGGCCTCAATGAATTTTTCAGGAAAAAAAAAAAAACCTACAAAAGTGGTATTTTCGGTTGAGGGAATTTTTACAGATGACGTACTGTCGGATCCCATGGTGATACCAAAACGGAATATTAAGTTTCAACTTTTTTCGTGATTTTTTTTTGTTTTTGAGCTATGCTGTTCACATATACACATAGACACACAACACAAAGACCATTTTCTAAAAACCACTTTTTTGGACCCAGGGGACCTCAAAACGGATATTTCCGGTGAAAACTTGATATCAACAATTTTACACAATTACAATACTTCCTCTCACTCTAGGAAATACAAAACCACTCTAGGAGTAAGTGGTTTCTCTATAGAAATCATTTCCCATATATCGTCATATCGCCTCCTGAATAAACTATGTTTATTATCCTGATAGATAATATGTTGATATTTTTACTTTCTCTACTCCTAGTAAGAGGAAGTATTGTAATCGTGTCAAATTTTCGATATCGAGTTTTCACCGGAAATATCCGTTTTGAGGTCCCCTGAGTCCAAAAAAGTGGTTTTAGCGAATGGTCTGTGTGTGTGTGTGTTTCTGTGTGTGTCTGTGTGTGTGTATGTATGTGAACAGCATAGCTCAAAAACGAAAAATCGTAGAAAGTTCAAACTTGATATTACGTTTAGGTATCACCATGGGATCTGACGGTGCGTTATGTGTCAATATTCCTCAACCGGAAGTACCACTTTACTAGTGGTTTTTTTTACGTTTTTGCAATTTTCTCAAAAATGGCTCCGAAGATTTTCTTTAAACTTGGTATATCAACTACACATACAAAGAGCTACAACTTTTATTTGAAACATTTCTCCAGGAAAATTCATTTAAGGGCACTTCTGGGGGAGGGGTGGGGTTAGGTTTTCATCTTAACTGCTGTTTCAGTATATTAGACAATTCTGTCATCTAAATAATGTTAATTTAGAATTAAATATGTTGTTGAAATTCCGAGTTTGAAAAAAAATAGATAACCGGAAGTGCGTTTTTACTGAAATATAATTTCAGTTTTCTGGTATTTTCTCGAAAATGGCTCCAACGATTTTCTTTAAACCAGCGTTGTTAACTATACATATAAAGAGCTACAACTTTTATTTGAAACTTTTTCCCTGATAAATTCATTTAAGGGGACTTTTGGGGGAGGGGGGTTATGTTTTTCTTTAAAATGCTATCACAGTTGATTATACAATTCTGTCATCCAAATTGAAATAACTAGAAATTAATGTATGACCCAAATTCCGAGTTTCAAGGAAATTAGTAAACCGGACAGTTTTACTGGACAGTGTTTTCACTTTTCGACGAATTTCATTTAATTTGGTACAATAACTATAAAATTTGTCAATTATAATTTTGAGTACTGGAGTAAGAGAAAGTTGTGTGAGTGTTTCACACCAGATTTTTT
>JAAEAF010002222.1:0-40138 GCA_011037195.1 Triatoma infestans
TTTTTTTTTTTTTAAAAAACTAATTTAAAAAAATGCCATGTTTGCTTTATAGAGTTTTATAAAATTGGTTGAATTATAATTTTTTTTTTTTTACTTTCTATTACTCTTAATAAGAGGAAGTATTGCGATCATGTCAAATTTTCGAAATCAAGTTTGCACCGGAAATACATATTTTGAGGTTTTTGTGGGTGAGAAAAAAATATTTTCAGCGAATAGTCTAGTGTTGTTGTGTGTATGAACAAAATATCTCCGAAATATTACAGAAAGAAATAGGGGCGGGTGTTGGTGTAGTGGTTATGAGCATGGACTTGTAACTTGGAGATCGCCAGTTCGAGTCCCGCATATAACTGCTAAATTTTATAATCGTAAAAAAATGTTAACAGTAAAGTAGGTGCTTCCGCCCTCGTCCACGACACCTAATTTGGTAGTTGGACATTTAGCCCGCCTGAAAAAATAGGCATTACTTTACTTTACTTTTTACAGAAAGAAATATGACACGAAGGTTTCAAGTAAAATCCATCAACCGAAAAACGCGACTTTTATTGAATGATTTCTTTTTTGTTCAGTTTTTTTTTTGCGATTTTCTCGAAAACGGTTTCTCCAACGATTTTCTTCAAAACTTCGTATACAGTATATGCGTCTACAAATATCTATCACTGTTATTTGAAAAATTTTCTCAGATTAATTTATTTTTGGGATTGTGGCTTAATTTTTTCCCTCTATAGTACCATTTCACTATAATGTATTATGTAATAGCAAGAGAGAATTACATCAGCAAGAGAGAGCATACGGACGAGAGAATTAAGAGAGAGAAAGCAGGCCCTCTCTGGTACTCTCTGACTTAAGCAGGCTAGAGTGGGAAGGACCTGTATATAAGCCAGTGAGAGATCTAGACATCTATCTATCAGATTCAACCATATACATCGCATCGTGTCATATTTCTGCTCTCACCTCTTATTCTATAAAATCATTACAAGTCCAGTGCAGTTTGTGTAAACTTATAGCTATATTATAACAGTATCTTCATATCTCGTCTAAGTAATCAACCTAATTTCTTTCCTCAACAACTCCATTATATCATGATACTGTTTACCTTTATAATATTAACTCATTAGTAATAACTGCTAGAATTTCAAATAAGTAGGAAATCGGTTAACCAGTAGTGCGAATTTATAGTATAGATTTTTGAGTTTTTTATTGAAATTTTTTTTAAAACGGCTCAAATGATTTTCTTTAAACTTAAAAAGATTTTTCCCGGAAAAACTGATATTAGGGAGTTTTGCCGAAAATTATAATTTTATTTTATTTCCTTCAATGCTATTATTAACGCTGTCTTCTGGGACAACAATACAACTATATTGAAATGATTACCTGCTTGAAATTTAATGCGTTGCAATGGTAAATATTAGAAACATACTTTCAAACACATTTTTAAGTTGCCTGAATTTCGAATTTCTGGAAATTTAAAGAAATTTTAAGTTTAGAATTTAGAGGAGTAGAATTTTCCTGTTTAGAGCTGCTGATATAATTTTATTTCTGTGCTTCTATTTTTGTTGCAAAGCTTCCAAGAGGTTTTCCGCATGACAACTAACAAAAACTACGCTCATAACTTTCAATTAAAGCAATTATTCATCTATCAGCAATTATGCAACTATCTTGAATGTGACTCGCAACAAATTAATAATTGATGAATGCTATGAAAACCGAACAAAAATTAAAAGTAACATTTTTATAGTTAGGTCTAATACACAGATTCCTTAGAATGGTAGTTCAATATGGTAGTAGAATCAGCATTGTAAGTATAAAGAAAATCTTTAGAGGAGTTTTTGCGTGAAGATAATCAAAAGCTCATTAAGTTATTTGGTAAAGTCCCAATTCCTGTTAATAGATTATTCTTCGAAGTATGAATTCTAACAATGCATATAATGGATGAAACAATGCATACATAGAAGTTAAAACCGTAACTATGATAAAGTGACACTTTTTTTGAAAAAGTTAAGGACGCCACAACTCCCTCAGAACAATCCCAAAAATCAAATATCCCGGAAAATACAGTCTTCCAAATGTGTAGCTATGTTTCATGAAAATTGTGAAAACCGGAAAAAAAAAGAGACAATAATGTCGTATTTCCGGTTAACGCATTCTGAACCGTGTTTAGACCTTATAACATTCTACCCAGTGAAAGCTCTTGACATGATCTTACACTTACAATAGTAAGAGAAAGTTTATAGAAAATAAAAGAAAGCATAAATAAAAAACAACCCACCATCAGTAATAGTAAAAATTTGTTTGGCATGACTTAGTTTAGAGCAATGAAGGGTGAAGAAACCCTCCACCATTGGGAGAGCCCCCAGGTAGTAAAACTCCTATGAGAGTGTATTAGGCATCCATTTGGTGGTCAGTGGATGGCCATGACTGCCGGTAATAAAGTCATATTAAGGATGAATGAAAAGTTGTGATGGACAGTGTTACTTCTTACTTTAGTGTGTTTACTTTAGTAATCGTATATGTGTGCACACGGTAGTAAAACTTCCATGGGCTAGTTCCTGGACCCCTTGGTGGATCCTTCTCAATGGCCCAACCATATTCTCTTCATTGGTAAGAAGGTAAAGTTGGAAATTTTTCATGCCCGTCCCCTCGTTTACTCTTCTACGTTCCACTCACATTAAATACTCGCGCACACACGCACAAACAAAACACTCAACCATATGTACACATTCTTCCTGTAAATATTTACATATAAATTATAGTTAAGATATAATATATTGCCTGATATGTTCGTACAAAAAAACAAAACAGGGGAGACAGGAACAAAGAGATATTCTGAAAAATGACAAACTTACTTCTTATCATATTTCACTTCTTCTTTCTTATCCACCTTCTATATACTGATATTAAGATTAGAGAAGAAGATAATTTCCTAATATTTGGGAGATTTATCGCAGTACTGACTATGTAACCACACTGATACTTAACGCGCCACCCGCTTGCAAACCGTTTTATTGTATTGAAGAAAAATGCATGTTAAAATTAATAATTTACGTCGATAGTCGATATCTATAAACCGACATTGTTTGCTGATGTAAACAAAGACAAAGTATGATTTCGCGCCAGTGTCAAGAAACGTTTTTGGAAAGCTCAATTTCTTACGAATATAAAAAAATTTTGAGATTTTTCTAGTTATTGACACAGTTTTTGTTTGCAATCTTCTTGTACAAGACACGAATTGTTCATGTTTAAAATACACTTGAATAGGATTATCACTTTTATTTGAAATCTTATGACGAAAAACTGCTTTTGGAATATTCGGTTGGGGATTGCTGCGACGTTATGCTATCACCTGAAGTGTCTTTCTTATATGGTTCTACCAAATTTTGAAAAAAAACCTGGTGTGAAACACTCACACAACTTTCTCTTACTGCAAAATGGCAAATTTTCTTCACACTTACAATTCTTATTAGTGTTTAATACCGTCCGCATTTTTATGGAGAAAACCACACAAAACTGAAAAACCTATTCAGTAAAGTAGCACTTCCGGTCATCCGATTTTCTTCAAATTCAGTATACTGACAATATATTTGAGGTGGAGGGGATCAATACTAAGGTTAATAGGGTCTCTCAAATAACATATTTCATTCTAATTAATTTTATTCAGATAATGGAATTGTGTAATAAACTGAAATAGACTTTAGAGGGAACCATAATTAGAGCCGTTTTCGAGAAAAATACAAAAAACTAAAAACTCTACTTTCAGTAAAGAGTACTTCCGGTCATCTGATTTCATTCAAACTCGGGATTTGGACAACAAATTTAGTTTTAATTAATATTTTTTAGATGCTAAAATTGTATAATAATAGCTTGAATAGCACTTTAGAAAAAACCGCAAACCCACTCCTCCCACCAAAAGTGCCCTTAAATGAATTTTCCTGTAGAAATGTTTAAAAAAAAAAAAGTTGTAGTTAATATATCAAATTCAAAGAAAATCGTTGGAGCAGTTTTCGAGAAAATCACAAAAACTGAAAAAAAAAAAAACATTCAGTAAGATGGCACTTCCGGTTAATGGATTTGCTTGAAATCTTCTTGTCTGATCCGGTAATTATCCCTAAACGGAATATCAAGTTTGAAGTTCCTGCAACTTTTGGTTTTTGAGATATTCCTTTTCACACACTTATAGTGGTTTCTAAAAACCACTTTTTTGGACTCGGGTACCTCGAAACATGTAATTCCGGTGAAAACTGAACTTCGAAAATCTGGCACGATTGCAATACTTCCTCTAACTATTGTTAGAGGAAGTAAAAACAATTAGTATTTAGAAGTATGAGAATTTACAATGAGGAAAGTCGTGGGACACCAGATTTTCCTAAACTAGTCAAATTTAATTCAGAAGTTCCCCTTCAGAAGAAATTAAAACTATAAGAGACCAATTAGATATATTTCGTTTAAAACTTCATTAGTGAATATGGTTTTTAGAAGTCAAATAGAAAAGGGTATTTGAATACTAGTGAAATTTGTTTTAGTGATAATACTGCTAGATATTTGATAAAATATTTATCATACAGAGTGATACAGTAATTAAACTAATGTTATAAACAGTATAATTTAAAAAATGGTGTCACAGTAAGTCAGTTAGAATGCAAAATGACTCATTTACATGGCTGTAACAATAAACTTCAATAGAACAAATTCCGAAACTAAGGACCTTACATCATAATAACTAAACGAGAAAAGTGGGGAGGGGATATTACTATATTACTAATAGCATGCAGAGCTTATAATAAACTGCTTTATAAATCATATCGAAAACCCAATGAGTTTTGATGGCTATGGGAAGAGACTATGACGATGATTGTGGTACGCCCTTGGGTTTTGTCAAGAGATAGAATGCAGAATACAGACATACATTGGACATACCTCAATTCAATATAACCTCTCCTATTCATCGTATAAACCGCACGTATATACACACACACACATACACAATGAGTTAGTGTGCGGTTCCCAACAAATAATTGGGTCAATAAAAATAATTCCTCCACACAATTCTACTGCAGTGCTAGATATAGGGAAGGCGGTTGCTGAGAAAAAGTGAGAGAGAAAGAGTGGGTTTTTGGAATGGCGGGAACAAATATTACTCCGTTGGGTTTCAAGGCACAAGGATGATCATCTTATACCCTTCAACAATCCCCAAGTTTTAGTGAGCGAGGAATACTGGCCCACCATTCCCTCCAGTGAGGCTCTTCATCATCGTCCCTAGTTGGTGTGAGGAAGAGGAGATCTAGTAAAGTTTAAGGGGGGGTAGTAAGAGAGAGAACTTTAATGAAAGTGACATAGCTGGCTATAACTCATAGCAGCCTTCCTCCTCTGTATCCCAAGTACCGACAGCCGACACTAAGGGCGGCACACAAGTCGGACTAGTGTTGAGACAGAGAGTCTCAGTGCCCATATCGCCCCATATTGCTGCTGATTCTATCCTGCCAACATTGCCGGCCTTCCCCTTCTAATATATTATCTCCTATAAACTTGCTGGCTCACAAATTGCTCAATACAAAAAATAAAACATAAAAAATTAGCAAAAACACACCATTAATTGCGGTACATCCAATGTCGATGTTTAACTACGCTACTTCACCTTTGACCAATCAACAAGCTGCCAAACTGCTATTGATTCTTATATTATTTTGGTGGCATTTTGTGTTGTCAGTCTGTGAAATCATTTTATGTGAGTTTCATATTCATTTTATGTTATTTTCAGTAAACTAAAACTGATATATTTTTAGACCAGTTTATTAAATTGTTAATATGATACTCTGCTTCCAAGTTCTGTCCATTTTGCGATCTGTTGGTTTACTGTCGGACCATTTCTGACCCATTCGCACTTTAACTATAGCTATATTCTGTTTAAAGTTCTGTTTATACAGCTATATTTTCAGAGCAGCAAAGTTTCTGCCCAAAACACTTACATAAGGAGGTGGCAATTCTCAAACGCATTCAGTCCCCAAGGCTAAAATCCTGCTTATCATAGTCAATAATACTTTTTCCATCTCTAATACCATTATCCATTCTTCCTTAAAAATTCCCTTTGCTAGAAGGGCCAACCTAAGGTAAGATTCCAAATTATCCCCACATTCCGATCTCTCTCAACTTCCAATTCCTCCACAGATCTGAGGCCATCAACGCCTAGACACCTGACAGAACTAGACCTGACTAGATCTAGATACCTGACAAAACATTCTAAAGCTCTAAACTATGACTCTCTAAAGCTACTGTGGCTTATTATAGCTACTATCGATGGATTAGCGCCGTTTCGGCTTCAAGCCAACTTGAAATGCGCCAGCCTTAAGGCAACGCGCACATTTCTACACTAAAAATCCTAATTGAGATTAGTTGAGGAAGTCAGTATTGTAGGTCCGGTTTTAGAACTCAGTGATTAAGCAATAAAAGAAAAAGCTGAGAGAAAAAGAATTTCACTTATCTATATCTAAAGGCGGCAACTTTATTTTAGATTTCTGCTGTCTAAAATACCCACAAAATCTTGTTTGTCTTAATGATCAACGGTGATAATCCTTGCAAATTATTAAATTACCATCCTATATATTCTACAGATTTTGATATAAAATTTGATTTCAAATCATTTTGGATTGTCTTTTGTTTTGTCAAATGAGGAATGTGTAGAAAAAAATAAGAGAGTTGACGAATATTGTGTGTGCGATATTAGATTCTCAAAAATTCTTGCAACCAATTATAATTATAAAACATGTAAAATTTAATCTTTTCTCTATAAAGATGAAAAATGCAACTGAAATATATTCTTGTTTTTGGGTTGGTTTTACTTTGCACAAAAAAAAAATAAGAAGGGGACATGAAAAAAGAAATCTTTGAATCTTGGCCTAGAGTTTCATCTGAAGACAACGAGTATATATTATTAGTATGATTAGGAAATAGGTTTGGAAAGGAGTTGACAATCTCTTTATTATGAAGACGTCATAGAAGGAGAGGAAAAACAAGATAGTCAGAATGAAGATCCAACAACCCTAAAGGTTTACATGCGGGAATGAGAACAGAGCAAGGGGTGTCTCCGGAGGCGGGAGCTTTAACAGAAGCGGAAGTATAAGATGATTTATAGTGATTCCTTCCTTATGTCAAGTAGGAAGGCTTGTTTGTATGTGTGGATGTGTGTCTGTGTGTACGCGTATAGTATGTGTTTGTGCATGGTGCGTGCCTTGTTAAAATGCAAATTCTCTTCATAGAAGGCCTCTTACTTCTCAGTCAGGGCTCTTGCTACTTCACTCGCACCCCCCCCCCATTCCCCCATTCCACATGCTCCTACTTGTTTCCCCACCCATATTGATAAAGTGCAATTTCACTGTGGAGTCTATCTCTCTCTCTCTCTAGCGCTGTTTAGATGGAGAGCAAGGTTCTGCACTTATTAACACCACCCTCTTGATTCTGGTCTCTGCCATAGTTACACATTTCTGTCTCCTCCCCCTTTATTCTATGATTATAGCAAAACATCTTCCGCATACAACATTATCTGTTACACAACAATGAACACTGAAGTAAAGGCGGTCTACTTTTTTGTGGCAAAATAGTATATACATACCTACATATGAGAATTTCATTTTACCAAAAAAATTTGTTTTTGAAATGATAAATTCTTAAATGTTAAATTTGCCTGGACATTTAACAGGAAAGTTTAAGATTTCTTCAGATTAACCTATTTCTTCATTTCCGTTAAACTTACAAACTTACAAACAACAAATAAAACTCCCAAAAGTTTGTGAAAACTCCAAAATGTGCTTTATATTTGTTAAATACATTTAAACTTATATCAAGATATTACTTGTTAGAAGGCAATATTTGTTGGCCAGCTTGGAGTAATTGCACCTTTTCAACACAAAACTTCTTCCTGCCCAAGTATATATTAAATAATTTCGCTATTTAACATATTAATTATAGGTTAGGTTAGGTTATTTTCTTAGTATGGTGCATACCAAGAATGTATATATGATGAGGTTAACTTTATAAGTTTGTTATTATTGCTATTATTATTAACAATTAAATCGATATATTTTGGTTAGGATAGACTAAGCGGGCCAATTGTTCAATTATTTTAATATCACCACTGTGTAGAGGAAAGACATTTCCGGGGAAGTATCTATAATCGATACATTTTGGTTAGGATAGACTAAACGGGCCAATTGTTCAATTATTTTAATATCACCACTGTGTAGAGGAAAGACATTTCCGGGGAAGTATCTATAATCGATACATTTTGGTTAGGATAGACTAAGCGGGCCAATTGTTAAATAATTTTAATATCACCAGTGTGTAGGGGAAAGACATTTCCGGGGAAGTATCTATAATCGATACATTTTGGTTAGGATAGACTAAGCCGGCCAATTGTTAAATAATTTTAATATCACCAGTGTGTAGAGGAAAGACATTTCCGGGGAAGTATCTATAATCCAAATGCTAGACGACCGAGCAAATCTTATTTGTGGTTTCCTCGCGTGTAATAATGCATAAACTATGTGAAACTGGAGTTTGGCTGTGATGACGATAAACCCAAGTAGCTGTACATATTATGTAATTTGTGAATTTGGCAGGAGTTTTGTCAGCGATAAGAATTTTTGTTCGGGTTGTTAGGTGTATTTAATGGAAACAGGGCAACAAATTCGTCAACATATGCTGGACTCAATAGTTTTAATATTAGCCGCAACACATGCCATCATCCATGCCAACGTATTATATCTTTTGTCTGCCCACTACAATATATTGGCGTTGAACTTCAATATGGGCAGTGTGCCTCCACCGGGAATAAAAAGCCGATGATCTGAGACCTTAACAAACAGTCGCCAGACTAACTTTAAGGAGTCAACAAGGTTCAAGATCAACCTTGAAAGATTTACCAAGTAGGTACACTAGCTAATCTACCATTAGAACAAGCAATAGTTCTAACTAGCCACATCACTCCCCAAACGACTCACATCAGTCAACACTACCATCATCACTCTTCGCTCGGTTTCTCTACTTTCTTATACCCCTCTTTCCTTTCTAAATAAACATCAAAATACAAAAGTTGTTTAAAACGGCGTAGAGAGTTTCTGCTTTCATTTCACCATTTTTTTGACACCATTACTTGTGTATCTCCCTCAGATCACTCATTTGATAGAATCTTTGAATTACTTCAGAAAAGGATTTCAGAAAATTGATACATTACCAAGAAAGTCCACTCCATTGTGCTACTGTGCAAATTTTTTGCTTAGATTAATCGTCAAGTAATATGCAAATTGCATGAAAATTAGTCCTTTGTCTAATTTAAAAACTAAAATATCCAAAGGAAGAATAAAATAACAAAACTATAAAAAAAAAAAATCTTCCTAAATAATTTCGTTTATTTTCAATAATATCGACATAAATTTTATGATCTTTTCTTCAATTTTTATTTCATTTTTCAATCAAGTTGACTAGAGTTTGAAAAATAAAATTAATATCCAGAGTTGTTTTTATGTAGAGAAGAGGATGATAATAAATAAGTTTGGAGTGAGCTTATAGTTTGAATCTCATCGCGGTGGCAAGGACATTACTCCAAAGTGCCAACAGTGTGCCAATGGGTCAGATCAGAGCTTTCATACAAAACTCTTGGAGAAGCATGCACACTCCTACACCCTCTTTATGTGTATGTGTGTGTCAGTGTTTGTATAGACGGCCAGCCCTCTAGTTCTTGTTCTAGAGTTCGTGACGTCACGTCCCTGTACGTACCACGTGACCGGCCCTCTGGACACGTACATCCACCCTCCATCAATTACAAACTAGAACCGTTTGTAGTCAACATCTGCCTGCATACTCCCTTTTTCACTCTCTCACTCTCTCTCTCTCTATCTCTTTCGGCCAATCACTCTGTCACTTTCTGAACCGCACACACATACAAGATACAACATGTACCAACATGTATACATATATATACTATATCGCAGTACTGTATACTTGTCCTTACAGTACTGTTACCCTTGGACCAACTTGGACCATTAAGGACAGACGGCGACCAAAATCTCTCCACTTCCACGGCCTTCTTTTACTTTCATCCACCAACCTTTCCCCCTCTCCCTCACTCACGATCTCTATCTCCCCGTAATATATATTTGCAAATACCAATAGTTTGATGGCATCCTCAGTCTGGTGGACACAATCTATTTATTCCATATCAAATTTTTTCCTAAAACTATACAGAAAACTTTTAAATCATAACTTTTACATCAAAGTTTCCATTTTTAATCACATCATGGTCGAAATACCAGATTCTAGTTCAGACGCTTTTGTGTTTTATAGTTTAATCTTTTAATTGATTTAAAAAAAAACTATAAACTTAAAGAAAGTTTTCTATAACTACTTCAAGATGCCGCTAGAGATACAAGAACTCTACTTCAATATTCCAAAACATTGCTGCCAATATTACAAGACTCTACTGACAATATACCCGACAGTGCTGCCAATTTTATAAGACATTAGTGTCAATATTAAAAGATACTTCTGTCAATATTACAATACACTACTATTACAAAAACAAATCTATTGCCAATATTGCAATAACATTATCTACTATCAATATTATTTATAACTTAAATATAGAGAGAGGAGTGAAAATGAGGTTTCATAAAAACCACTTTTTAGCTCTTTTAGGATAATAAAACATGTTTTCCCAATGAAAACTCATATTGGAAAATCTGAAACGGTCACAATAGTGAAACTTCCTCTTACAGTAGTGAGGGGAAGTAACAATATTGTTAAATAAGTAAAATGGTATACATTTATTTAAATCTATAATATATCAAAAGTACAATTGGACTCCTATCAGTACAACCTATAGTGGCCCCTATCAGTTTCTAAACATTGATAAAAATTTGTGGCTCTTTCGAATCACATCAGTCTGTCATTTAGCTGATATGGAAGCAAATTTCAAAATGCAAACAAGTAAGACAGGGTCTGCCCAAGGCGGAGTATTGAGCCTAGCACTGTTTGATGCTGTTGGGCGGAGGTCCATGGTACAAATGCGCTCCTAATCGCCGGTGACTTTGTCAACCGGGAATAGTGTCATCTGGCAAGTAGCATCATCCAAGCCCTTGAACTCTGCCTAAACGCCGCATTCGAGGATCTATCTCTTTGGCGTCTAGTTTTGAGGGTTTCACTAACGAGATGTTAGTGAAACCCTCAACATCCATATTCCAGTTCTTCTCCTTATCTACTAAGACTCAAAATATCTGCTTAAACGACAAAGCTTTAAAGCAGTCTGGCGATGTGAATACTTGGGGATTACGTGGACTTCAAGTTGTCTTGGGCGAAACAAATACAAAAGTCAGCAGCCTGGGGTGAAAAACAACCTACCCTACTCAAAAGACTCACTGGCGTTAAATGGAACGCAACACAAGACGTCCTGTCCAAGCCTACACAACATACCATCTTTAAGTCATGGTATAGGGTGCAGAACTATTGGTCACAGCCTCAAACACCTAAATCTGCCCAGGTAGACATTGTGCAAAACAGAGCCCTCTGAGAGTAATAACTGGCACACCGAAAGGCTGTGTGGCCTAGAAGGTTTTCTTAATGGTTTCTTCGCGTATATTGGTTCGTTCATTGAATATAGTTTTCGAAATAAGTCTTGTAAGCTTATGTGGCAAAAAGGCTGCAGTTTGCCTCTGAGTGTGGTGAACCTAAGTAGCTGTTTGTCATTTACCTTGTAAGTCCGATATATATGCGTGTTTGCGGGGTTGTTGTGTTTTGTTGTTATTATTAGACTGTGAAGCCTCCAGGGGCGTCAAGATTCCTGCAAATCCTTTCTTCTCAGAGGAACTTTGTAAGCTGTCATTTTTATTGTTAAAAAGATAAGTCCAATGAACGGGAAAGAATGCAGACATTGAAACGGCCTGTTTCGATCGCACATCCCTCTCAAAAGAGAAACATTCAGCCTAAACTGGTTTCGAGTGGGCGTGGGCACTATAAGATACTCACAGTTTCCAGTGCACAGTACTCAGTTTCCAGTGCACTGGACAAACATGGAAAGTTTATTTAAATTAACAAATCCCAAAATCTCAGAAAGTGAAATTTTCATTTCTCCCAAATTATATTAAATTTGGAATTTTTTAAAGAATTACTTAAATTCCCAAAATAAATGGTTTGAAGTTTCGTTGGCTCCACTACAGCTAAAAAACAACATGGGTGACTGGATAAGTTTACAATAAAAAAGATGCTACGTTAAAGTAGAGTGGACCCCGAACATTTGGTGAAAGATGAAACTCGCCGATCGTCACCTTCTTAAACCTACTAAATCCGAATCCGAGTGCCGGTAGATCGCCACCCTTTTTCGATCATCTTCGTAAGTTACTGAAACATGTATTTATTTCTAAATAAAAGTTAATTAATGTTGCAGCAATTGATGAAATTCTTGAATCATTTAATTCAGAAATGGATTTCAGAAAATGCAGTCCCTTTTTCCATTTCAATAAAAGTCCCTAGATTCAGCTAATTTGGAAGGTGATGAAATGTACAAGAATCCTCCAATAACTAAGATTTCTTCTAAACAAAATTTGATAATTTGAAGAGGAAAAACTTTTATCTTTACCTACTAATAATTTATGTTAATATTTAAGATCGATTATATAAATAATGACAATGCTCTTACCTACCATGGATATGATTTTAATCATAAGATCATCTTCATTCACTCTAATGAGCCACACTTTTGGTAATTTGTAGTTTCTTATTCCTTGGGTCTACATAACTGCCAAATTGTAGATATTAAGATATACATGTTGCCTAAAACAAAGTTGAAATAACTTAAATAAAACATAATCTTTAAGGAATCTTCCATTCCCAGTAGTAATTCTTCTATTTGGCAACCAGATGTACAATTGTGGATGAAAAGGATCGTGTTGTGTCAATAAAAACGTTATCTTTTTGAACATTGTCTAGATTCTAGAAAGAAAAAGAAGAAATACATTTAATACTTTTCTTGTCTTCCACAACGTGTAATAATAATTTGGCCTGTCTAAAAGAAAACAAAGACAGGCTAATAATAGAAGTGGAGGGTAAAAGGAGAGTATGCAAGAAAATTAAATAGTTTAGAGGAAAAAAATTTGTTAAGAAATCACAAGAGGTACACAGTAAAGATAGAAAGAAGAGAAGTGGTTTAATGTTTACAACATTTCACATAACGTGAATATCTAGTTAACACTTCCTTTTTATTTTTATATATATATATCTGTGTGTAATGTGTGGAAGACAAGGTATCAAAAGTCTCGTGACTTACAAATTATTATCTCCATAGCTACAACCATATACGTATATGCTTGCTCGTCTGATTTTTATTTTTTTTTTATATATTTCACTTCGTTCATTTCTTTCATTCTATTAAAATAAAATAAAATATTAAAAACGAAAACAAAACTTCGGACACTTTGATTGACATTCAATTTATTATAAAACAAAAATACTACGAACAAGCAATACTAGTGAAGTGTATAGCAAGGCTACTACTAATTCATTCTACCGGCAATTTTTAGTACTGACGGTGGCTAGACAGTGACTCTACATCGTGGCAAGTTGTATAACTAAACCAGTACAACCGTCTACCATTTGCACTTCTACACCACACACTACGTGACAGGAACAGCACGCATTCACTTCAGTAACGCACACTAGTAAGACAAGAGCAAGACAAGCTTAATATAGTTTCACACTCTGACCCCTTATAGGTTTAGTTGAGAAGACTTTAGTCGAAGTTTATTTGTGGAGAATTTCAAACGGTTTTTTGAACTCCCGACCTATATTATTAAAATTTTACAAGTGCACATCAAAACGAGTCTACGGCTAAATGATTTACCAAATATTTAAACGCAGTCGTGAAGAAGTAAGAAATCTATTACCTGACTTATTACCCGGTTATCATAAAATGCAGTTTGCAATTATCAATTATACCAGTAATAAATTTCAAAAAAATTAATGGCCCATTCGATTCGAGTTCCTGGCAAAATTATTTATTATTCCAAGATTCAGCGAAAAACGTAGTACTTCAAAAGTTTTAATGTTTTTTCCTTATGTGATAAACATTGCTTTGAAATATCAATTACGTTTTTGGATAGTATCGTTCTAACTTTTTCTAATATTCTGAGACAGAATAATTTGTAAATTTTAAAATATTTTCATGATTTAGTTCGAAATAGTAGCAACAATCGTTTTTTAAGTTTCAGAAAGATAAATAAGGATTAAACTGTAACATTTAAATACATACTAAGTGCTACATCTTTATAGGTAAATCTTAACTTTGCGTGGATTCATTACCGTACAATTTCCATGTTTCTGATTTGTTCATTAAGTCAGCGAGGGTTAAAAATATATGTCAACTTTATGAAAGTTAAATAATCAAGGAATTTTGGTGCTGCTATAGTATGCTTTCTACCGTCATGTTTCTCGTATAGTATGCACTCTGGTATAGCATAGTATGATTCTGGTATAGTATGCACTATTCATAAAAATTAAAATTAAAACTATTATTTTCAAAACATTTATTATCACGGTTGAATTTTACTTATGGTCTTCCCTCATGGCGGTAAGCGCGCGAAAATAAGACAGTGATCCACTTATTTTTGAGTTTGACCGGCTAAGAGATTTTTTTTTGTCTACGGGTGGTACGAAGAGCGGAGCCCCCCGGAAAAGAGATTACTGAAGCCCCTCTAATAAGGTAATACTTAGAACACATATTACATACAGTAGATATTATTAGGGCTACTAGAGCGCACAATATACCTGCACCAAAATTTTTTATTTAAACCGCTTAAGCAAAAATTTAAATGCAGTTGGGAAGGAAAGTGTGCTCAGACTATATAATAGCATATGGGAGATCAGCCAATATCCCTGATGGTTGGCGTGTAACTTACAACTTATAATACAATTTACGATTTGAGCTCATTGAAATCTTGAAGAACTTTAAGCTGTTAAAAATCCAGAATACCAAAACAATTCCTGAAATCGTTTGATCCTGATAACAAAGTGCAATTTACTGGTACCATGAACCAATTCTGAATCCCGGTTCGCCCCGACAAATTCCGCTAGTGGTCCTTAATTTCACTAACTAGAATTCAATCCAAGAATCATAATATCTTTTTTGCGAAATCACGCCATCCAGCCTTCTCAACTTCCATCTCTGCGTCTTATGAACATTCTCTCAGATATCATATTCTTTTTGGAACGTCTCATAGAATATATTTTCTTTCTGTTCCCATTCACCAACTCAAAACAACTTATATAGTTAAGCCACTTTCAAAAATGAAATTTGCAAATAATAATAAAACAATTTATCGATATCATTTCTGACGATCACTTCATTGAGAAATTGACGGGCCATCACAGAAGCTGATGACAATAGCAAATAATATGGAGATAAATTTCTAGATTAAAAAAAAGGATCATTGAAAATCACTTAAGATAGTATTCAACTTTAGATTAGATAATGATGATATTATAGCTTATTTTGTAAAAATTAACGTTTCATATCACTTTTAAGAACATTGATTGAACATTGATATCACATGACACTATTTCTTAAACCTTATTTCTGTTGGAAAAGTTGAGCATTATAATTGTTAATTGTTTGTTCTTCTGGGAAAGCTCAATTTGCGCTACTTACAATACTGGGACCATTTCATGAAACTGTAAGTTCTTCTTCTTCTTTCTTGGCATTAAAGCTCAAAATCTCTCAACTAAAAGCACAACTTTACCAGATAGATTTTAGCGATTTTCTCCAAGAAAAAAAAACGGTCCTAACGATTTTCTTTAAAGTTCGGGAAAATTGATTTTTCCATAGTTATGGGAGAAAAACAGCAACTTTAAGCTTTCCATTAAAGTGACAGTTCAGTGTATTTTTACAGATTTATTACCGTATATAATGTGTACATTAAATATTTAGCTAGCGTTCAAAATTTGACGAAAATCGGTTGACCAGTACTGCGTCTTAGTCTTAACAAGTTTTTGGCAATTCCTCTTAAACGGTTCCAATAATTTTCTCTAAACTTGAAATGCCCAACTGCATATATCTCGTATATAAACATTTTTAAGGAAAAATTCATTTTGGGGGGCTCTCGGACGTTAGACTTTATGTATTGCACACGTACGTGGTATTTGCTAAGAACCGAACTATGCATCCCAACACTAAGTGACATATTGTGTTTGTTAAAGATAACTAAAAGTTGAGTAAAAAAACTCGTAAGTTTAAAGAAATTTGACAATTTATTGTAATTATGTTTACTTCATTAAGAGAAATTCATGGGTGTCACACCAGACTTTTTTTGTTTCTTTTGTTTCGTTTTAATATTATATCAAAGAAATATTTAGAGAGCGCGCTCATAATATATAGGAAATAGTGAAGTAATAACCATTGTTATGACAGAATGAAGGGTGTGATGATTGAATACAAAAAAAATAAAAGAGGGGGAAGAAAGTAAAAGAATAAAAAAATAAAGTCGAAAAGGAAAAAAAAAACAACTCAAATAGATTAGGTTTATTAAGTAAGAAATAGTGGGATAGAGTGAGGAGATCTAGACTGTAAAGCTAATGCAGTGCTATTGTTGTTGTTGTGGATGTAGATGGAAGTAGTGGGCAAGGAGCAACCGTTCCTGGAGCAGTGACCGTTTTAGTTTGAGTCTCTCAAATAGGAGGCAAGACTTGTCGTTCTCTCCTGTAGGCCACTCTCTCTTACACTATAGTTGTAGCAAGTCTTGGTGGGAAATGAAGCGAACACAACAGAGTTGGTGGTAGTATTGCATTAAGGGGGACTTATGTGCTGGCAGCGGTCATTCTTCTACTACCACTCCTGCCACTGGACCCCAAAACTGTAGAGGGCGGCTACATGTTAGTTATAGTCAGTGGAAAAAAATCTTACGAAATAAAAAAAAAAAAAAACAATTTTATCCAGCTGATTATCTGATAAAATGGTGGGAGTAGAAAGGAATTGAAAGAAATAGCCGTTATGTTATTATTTTATATGAATTTAAAAACTAGAAGCTCAATAACAGTAATGGGAATTGTGTATACTATTTAGTTTCGCTCTATTTTGAGTGTCTGACTGCATGAATCACAATTTGAGAAGTGCCGCAGTCAAATAAGTTAATTAAAACAATAATGATATACGACTATATTACACCAAAAAAAAAATCTGGTGTGTGAAACACTCACACAACTTTCTCATACTCCAGTTCTCAAAATTATAATTGACAAATTTTATAGTTAGTGTACCAAATTTAATGAAATTCGTCAAAACTGAAGAAGCTGTTCAGCAAAAACACACTTCCGGTTAACTAATTTTCATGAAACTCGGAATTTTGGCCATTCTAATTGTGGCAATTTTATTTCTAATTACTTTGGTTTGGATGATAGAATTGTATAATCAACTATTATAGCACTTTAGGGAAAAACATAACCCCTCCCCCTCCCTAAAAGTGGCCTTAAATGAATTTTCCCAGAAAAATGTTTTAAATAAAAGTTGTACATCTTTGTATGTTTAGTTTAAATAAGAAGTTTCAAAAAAATCGTCGAAACCATTTATGAGAAAATCGCGAAAAAGTGAAAAAAAAATCATTTAGTAACGTGGTAAAGTAAACGCACTTTCGGTCATTAGATTTTTTGTCAAACTCGGAATTTCTACAACCCAACTAATTCTAATTAACATTGTTTAGATGACAGAATTGTCTAATAAACTGAAATAGCACTTTAGAGGAAAACCGTAACCCCACCCCTCCCCCAAAATTACCCTTAAATGAATTTTCCCGGAGAAACGTTTCAAATAAAAGTTGTAGCTCATTGTATTTGTAGCTGATGATGCAAGTTTCAAGAAAATCGTTGGAGCCATTTTTGAGGAAATCGCAAAAAAGTAAAAAAAACAACTAGTAAAGTGGTACTTCCGGTTGAGGAATTTTGATACATATCGTACTGTCAGATCCCATGATGATACCTAAACGGAATATCAAGTTTGAACATTCTATGGTTTTTCGTTTTTGAGCTTATGATGTTCACATACATACATACACACACGCACATACAGACACACAAAACACACACCATTTGCTAAAAACCACTTTTTGGACTGAGGGGACCTCAAAACGGATATTTCCTGTGAAAACTCCATATCGAAAATTTGACACGATTACAATACTTCCTCTTACTAGGAGTAAGAGAAAGTAAAAATCTGGTGTGAAACACTCATACAACTATCTCTTACTGCGAAAGGCAAATTTTTTTTGCACTCACAATTCTTATTAGTGTTTAAAACCGTAGGCATTTTTATGGAGAAAATCACAAAAACTGAAAAAAACCTATTCAGTAAAGTCGCACTTCCAGTCAACCGATTTTCTTCAAACTGGGAATTTTGGCAACTTATATAATTATAATTAATATTATTTAGGTGCCAGAATTGTATTGTACATTAATGATCTAAATTAACACGTTAGAGGAAAACATAACCCCACCCAAATCCCCAAAAGTGCCCGTAAATGAATTTTCTCGGAGAAATATTTCAATTAAAAGTTGTAGCTCGTTGTAAGTGTAATGGATATATCAAATTCAAAGAAACTCGTTTGAGCTATTTTGGAGAAAATCATTAAAAAAATGAATAAAAACCATACAGTAAATTGGCACTTCCGGTTGATGGCGTGTGTCTGATGCGGTGGTTATATGTAAACGAAGTACCAAGTTTGAGCTTCCTACAACTTTTCGATTTTGAGATATTCTATTCACACAAATCCACATGCAGACCATTTTCTAAAAACCACTTTTTTGGATTCAGGGGACTTCAAAACATGCATTTCAAAATCAAAATAAAACTCAATTTCGAAAGTTTGACATGATCGCAATACGTCCTCTAACAGCCGTTAGAGAAAGTAATATGTTATTAACAATTCCTTGTATTATAATTCTCATACCTTTGAATGGCACATTTTCTTACAAACAGGCACTTTTACTAAATAGTTCTCTTATCTGCCAGCCAGGATAGGTTGGCACCATAGTGGGAAGCCCGAAATCTCAGCTCTCTCTAGAACGCCTCTAAATTAAACTCTTCAGGAAAATCTTTGAAGAGGAGTTACTTCTATAGTTAGGAGAACGATAGTGTTACAGTAGACCCATAGGGGTCGTGATAGCGTAAGCTTAAATAGCCAACTCCCCATAGAATCTAGGAGAACGAAAAGACAATTTGAAATACACTTTCAGATTCAGAGGACAATCTTTGGTAACCTCTCCCCAAAACTGGATTGTCCTTTATCAATGTTTAATAATAAAAATTGATATGCCTTATTGTTTACAGTAATATGCGAAGTTTAAAAAAAAAATCGTTAGAGCCACTTGCGAGAAAGTTTCGATAAACTGTAGAAATCTACTGCACTAAACAATAAACTGTAGCGACAGATTTTAAGGAATTGAGATCTACTTGTATTCAAGTGAATAGTGATCATCAGTTGCCATATAACTGATAAACTATTTATGTAATTTCATTAAATGAATGGGATGAATACACGCTTCTTGTCTTGAAGTAGATAATACTTGGTTAGTTAGCAAAATCGGAAATACCGAAGAAATCTCTCAAAGCTAAACATTAATAAATGCGATTTAAAATAATACGTATTAATAAAACAATGAGTAAATGTAAAAAAAAAAAAAAAGATTATGTTTAATTAGGGAGTAAGTTTGTAACTTATTAAGTGGAACGACTTTTCATGTAAACAAAGAAAATGAATAGATTACATATGAATAAAAGAACTTCACACTTTTCTGCCGAGTGCAACTATTCTTTAAAACACTGAAATTACTTCATATTGCTTTTCTATTGTTTATAATTTTCTTACATCCTTATTCACAATGCAGCATAATATTATGATTCGCAAAATTTTGGTCATGAAAACAAAAGTATTCAAACAATAAAAAAATATTAGACAATCAATAATGTAATGAAGCAAGAAAGAGTAATATATTGATGATTACAACAAGAGCTACTATTGTGTTAGATGGATGACTATGTAGAAACCGGAAATGATGTACTGTCCAGTGAGAAAAGACTGGCAAACGAACGGAATGGAACGTATGCAATGCGTCCAACAGGCGGCCGGTACATACAACACCCTACTCACCCAACTAAATATACCTCCGCCTTGAGTGCACCCCATCATTTATTACCCAGCCAGCTGATAACGGCACCCCCACTCTTACATTACTTGAATCAGGGTGGGTGTCCAAGGTTATCCTTGTCTGAATCAAACTGAATCTTGAATAAATGGAACTTTTTTTTTTTTATCTAACCAACTATGAGCCGCTCAAAGTTTTTTCTTTCTTTCTTTCTTTTAGTTGTTTCACTTTATGGGTTGATGGTGAATTTAACACAGAGAAATCTCACTGCAATCGCAACACCCCTACTTCCGGCTAGACAAGCTACAAGGTAGCTCATTTCCTTTTTTCTTTTCTTTTTTTCCATTCTCCAGATCCCTTCATGAAATTGATGGGTCACTAGTTCTTTGTTCAATCTTTTAGATACGGTTAAAATGTATGAAATAGTTCTGTATCATTTAAAGTTAGTTTGTATGGTTATTTATTAAGCAGGAATGAATATACAATATTCTGCTATTCTCTAAAATAATGGTGTAGATTTTAAAATATCTGATATTAGTGGGGGGAGGAGAATAACCTTTGTATAACAGAATAGGATTATTAATAACAGTGTCTTGTTTTTAAAAATTTTATTTATCCATTCGTTGAACAGAATAGGATGTTTCGACCTAATTAGGGCATCTTCAGTTCGTAAAAAAAGATGGAGTTGCTGTCACTAATCCGACTCTGGTTATTAAAGGAATGTTCCATAAAAAGTGATTATCTAATTAATGTCTTGTCATTAAATATAGTTTGGTTTGCATTCGTTTTATATTCATCGTTTTATGCATTTTTTTAATCAATTCGAACATTCAAAAATGTTAAAGAAGAAAATGTTAAGTCTATATAAAAGAGATGGTTTTATTTTCATTTAGGATACTCTTTTAAACATTTTAACGAAACTTTTTTTTAGACTTGACTTTCTACGTACAATCATTTTAATTCATGTTTTTTTTGGGATCTCATTAGCCCCAAAAAATAATGCCCTTTAAGCTTGTATGATATCAGTATGTATCAGAAACCTATACACATAAAACTGAAATGCTAGAAAGTTCCAAGCTGATATCTAGTACCATGTGCGTGTGCATATTGGTTTCGGTCACAATATAAAACCTTCATTAGCATTAAATACAAATATAGATAGCAGGACATTATCTTGTAGACATAGGATTTTAAACACATTCACTATATATGTAAGTATTTAATTCGCAAAGCTTAATTGTTGTTTTCGAAAAATATGCACACACAAAAAAAAAAACTGAAAAAATTCATTCAGAAAATTGGCACTTCCTGCTGTCAGATAGGACCGAAACTTTGGGTCGAATAGACCTAAAAAAATAATAAGTTCCTGTAATGTCGTTTTTGTGTCATTTTTTCACACACACTTAAAGAGGAGATTCAGACAAACATACAAAATTAATTGCTAAAAACAGTTTCCTCAAATTAGGAGATCTCATATGGATTTCCGGTAAAAATCATTTTTGAAGATTTATCATAATCTTACGTAATAAAAGAAAGTAAAAATATGGTTTCTTATTTTAGAAGTTTACCCCTTCCTGATGTAATGTTGAATAATACGTACATTTCAAATCACTTTGAAATGTACGTATATATTTATTTTTTAGTTAGAGGAAGTTGATCCACTATTAAACTGTGTATTATGTTATTAAGAAAGAATCAAAATAGAAACATATTTTCTTCGAAATTCTAGACGCTCTGGTTTTGTAAGAGCATTAAGAAAATAATGATGAGCGTTAAATAGTACAATAATAAACTTCATTCTATTGGATGATTCATTTTACATTAACTTCGCAACTATGTAATTTTGCATAAATATCAATTTTAAAAATGGAATTTTCATCTTCTCAAATTGCATTTTATCAATTAATCAAAGGTATTTTGAAGAAAAGGGCAATAAATGAGGGAGGTTGAGCGTGTGAAGGAAAAAGCGGATCGAAGGGAATGCAAGTTAAAGCAGCGTGAGCAGAGAGGTGAGAACAAATTGGAAATAGTTTGTAGACATTGAGTGATCATCATTGAGGTATTGTTGAACTATTTCAATCTTTACTGACCTTTAAATTAAGTATAACATACCAAGGCTTTAAAAATTGGAATAATTAATTAGCCTTCAAAAAAAAAAATGAAATTAATCATTAATATTTTGAAACATTTCCAATTAACTTAAAAATTAATAAAATATAAATTAATAGAGCAATGCAAACATTAATGACGCAATGAATCTTTAACTCAGTGTAAATCATTAACAGCATCCCCTACTTCCTCCCAAAAAAAAAAAAAAAAATGTGAAAATAAAATGAATTGCGTCGCTATCTAGGGCACGTTCCAAGATATAGTTCTTAAATCATAAATTTACTTTTAATTTGTGTTCAACTTGCCCGCCTCCCTCTCTACAGCATAATAATTCATTCCACAATGAACCCCATTACAACAAAATAAATACTCGTAAACAGTAAGTCCGTAATAGGGAGATAAACATAGAGGTACTGATATGCAAGCCGGTAAATCCTAGTTGTTTGACTGGCTTGCATCTTACGCCTACCAAAGGGGTTCAATTATTTTATTACTTTCTCTTACTCCTAGTAAGAGGAAGTATTATAATCGTGTCAAATTTTCGATATTGAGTTTTCACCGGAAATATCTGTTTTGAGGTCCCCGAGTCCAAAAAAGTGGTTTTTAGAAAATGGTTTCTGTGTGTGTGAACGCAACTCCGTAGAAAGTTGAAACTTGACATTCCTGTTAGGTATCTCATGGGATTTGACCATGCGTTATCTGACAAAATTCCTCCACCGCAAGTCCACTTTACTACTTGTTTTTTTTTTACTTTTTTGCGATTTTCCCAAAAATAGCTCCAACGTTTTTCTTGAAACATGGTACATCAACAACATATACAAAGAGCTTTTATTTGAAACATTTCTCCGGAAAAATTCATTTAAGGGTACTTTAGGGGGAGGATGGGGCTACGGCTTCATCTAAAGTGCTATTTCATCTAATTCAGTTTATTAGACAATTCTATCATCTACATAATTTTAATTAGAATTAAATATGTTGTTGAAATTCCGAGTTTGAAAAAACCGGAAGTGCGTTTACTTCCCACTTTACTAAATGATTTCTTTTTCTTTTCACGATTTTCTCAAAAATGACTCTGACGATTTTCTTCAAATTTCTTATATAAACTACGCATACAAAGATGTACAAAGTTTTATTTAAAACATTTCTCTGGGAAAATTCATTTAAGGCCACTTTTCGGGAAGAGGTGGGGTTATGTTTTTCTCTAAAGTGCTGTCATAGTTGATTATACAATTCTATCATCCAAATAAAATTAATTAGAAATAATTAGATGGCCAAAATTCCGAGTTTCAAGAAAATTAGTACCCCTGAAGTGCGCTTTTACTGAACAGTTTTTTTTTTTTTAATTTCGACGATTTTCATTAAATTTAATACACTAACTATAAAATTTGTCAATTATAATTTTGAGAACTGGAGTAAGAGAAAGTTATGTGAGTGTTTCACACCAGATTATTTTTTATTTATTTGTATTTTATCCGTCGTTTTTTATCCGTTTATTCCTGTCCGGTTTTGAATTTTCATCCATCGTCAGAGCAAATTCACCAAGTTCGTGTAGAATTACGATTAGTGAATTTAATTTAGGAATAAAAGGAATACGCATGTTAAGACGGATAAAATACCAGATGTTATCTAGCAATGCATCCATATATTCAACATTTTATGTTTACTCTTAAAAATTTTCTATAAGAAAGTATTACGAACCGTAAAATTGTTGAAATTGAGTCTTCACCGGAAATTCATGTTCTCATCATTTCACCGGAAATTACTGAGAACGCATAAAATTTTAGTTTTGTGTGTGGCTGTTGTGTGAATGAACGAAATCATTCAAATGTAAAATCATGCTTGAAAAAATCCAGTTTGATAATTAAGGGTGGCTATATGGGTCCAGTGGAACTTTGAATAGCGTAGGGCTTGGTCCCTCCCCACAAAAAAATAATAAAGGTATCATCCTGGGATGTAATTCGAAGATGACAATCAAAATCCAATGAGTGGAACTGCGATTTTACTTAATTATCTATTTTCAGGTTGTGCGATTTACTCGGAAATGGCTCCAAAGATTTTGTTCATAATTTGTTTATATTTTAAACATATCTTTCTCTAAGCTTTATGAGGGGGGGGGGAATCCGATCTTAAACCCTCACGCGACTCTCTCTTATATAAAATGACAAATTTGCTTTAAACTTCAAATTCTACTGCTTTATCCTAAATTAAATATAGAGAAATAAGATTGGTGAGGGGGATAATTACCTATCCAAGGAAGTAGTAGAATGATCATACTGGAGTCCAAAAGAGAGCGCAAACAACATTGAACAAATAACATTTGAAATTTAACGCCATATATTTCCTAGAACTACCTAAAATTATTTTTTGGGGCAAAAATATTACAAATAAAAATGATAAGTTTATATTTTTTGCAATTAGCAATTAAAATTTAATGGAAATCATTGTAGCCACTTTCATGGAAATTGAAGTCTTTTTCGAGAAAATTCCAATAAAAATTCAAAAACTTTTTCTTTAAAGTTGTACTTCCGGTGTTTCAAATTTGAAATTTGGAACATTTACAATGTTAAATGTTGCAATAATTTTTATATACGAATAAGTCATGACCTTAGATTTTATTTTTCAATTTTAAATAAAGAAAGAAAAATTGAATGTTTGATACAAAAAGAGGTGGGGGGGGAGAACACAGCAATATCTGGAGGCGACCGCTGCTGCACCCCTTGGAAGGCACTTATTTATTTAAAATTGTTTTTGGAAGACTATTTCAACTCTATTTCGTTTAAAATGCTCTAGTGATTTAGAATCTAATTATCAGATATTTAGACAGCATTTCCTTCAAAATGACCAAAACAAGTAAATAATTCCGAAAAATAAAAAATAAAATATCGAAAAAATCATGTTTCTTTTAATGGCTCTTTCCATGATACGTTCAAATACGATAGAATATATATATATATTCCAAGACAAATGTAAACTTTTTATTCTATGCGCTAGTGTGTTGTTTTAAGTCAAACAATGGCTTTATCTTCAAGACTAATAGGATATAACAAATAGCCTAAATCTGAACCCAAATTGTGAAGCAAATTATGACCATCACTTTGGGGAGATAATATGTTTGATGTTAACTGAAATTTTGTAGGCCATGAAATATTATGATTCCCTTGTCCTTTTTCGCTTTTATTTCTTTTGTAATTCATTTTCTTACTTCTTTTTTTTTTGTTTCATGTCCTGTGAAAAATAATCAAGGAGGATGCTTTTTATAAATAATATTGCATATTTTATTTTGATATTATTAGTCGAGGCTCAATATTATTAGTGAGTCAATGCCACAAAATTAGGCTTGTTTGATTGATATCATTGCACATTCTTAGTTATGTATATCACTTTTATTTGAAACATTTTCGAGAAGAATTAATTTTTGGCAGTTGGGCTACCTTGTAAGGTGTTATTTCAATAAGTATTCTACGTTTATATTAACCATAAATATTAACTAGAATAGAAAAAATTGTCAATTTGAAACTGAGAAATACAATAAGAGAAAAGAGTCTTGGAGACGTTTCATTTATATATATGGTTTTCCTACGCTTAAGTGATATTAAGAACAATAAAATATGTTATATTATTTCCAGATATGAAGAAATTTTTCTCACAGGAGGTTACGCTAATAGGATGAAGTTATGAGAGGGTTTCACACCAGAATTTTTGCACGAGCAACTCATAGACGTGTGAAGATGTCAAGATAATATAGATCGTAAATAAAGAAGATTTAATAAACAAACAAAAAACGTAAGGAATAAGTTTGATTGGATCTAAGTGGGAAGTGTTGGTCCAGAGAAGATTGAGAGAAAGAGGTATTTGTTTTTTGGAAGAAGATGGTTTCTCTTTCTCTAGATAGAGTTAGTAGATCACGTTTTGAATTCTTAAGGAGATGAAACAGAAGATGTGGAAGGATAGCGAAAGAAGAGGAGAGGATAACGAAAAAGTAAGGGAAACTAGGTAGGCGGTCGGAGAGTGACTGCAGGCCAGAATGTTGGTTTAACAGAATCTCCAGAGAGTGAAAAGAGATCGGTGGCCTGAGTGTTTGGTTGTAACAAACTAGACTTTCTTATTAATATGTTAATAAGAACAAAACTGGCAAGGGAAACAAAAACTGTGTCTCCTTCTACTTCCACCCAACATTCTTCTGGAAACTCAAGGGAGACAAAACTGTGTCTCCTTCTACTTCTACCCAGGATATATCTGAAACTGTAAACTATCCAACAACTCCCACTCCACTGTACAAAATCTCGTAAGATTAGACTGTTGGACATTCTGCTCATAAATTTTCTCATAATTTCATGCACTAGTTTTTTTATCTATTTACAAATTGATATGGGACAACTTATTTAGAGTTTTACACATAAAGCTGATTGAAAGGAAATCAAAAAACAACTTCAAAACAAAGATGAATCTTCTCACAGATCTTGTTAATGAAATGTTATTGGTGTGATGTGTTGTAGCGTAGTGGAAGCTTGTGGCGTGAGCGGTTTTGTAAAGGGACTTGTGTTTGTAAGTTTTAAGAGAGAGAAGTAATAAGAATAATTAAGAAAACACTGGTACGTAGATTAAATTAAATATATTATCTTTAAAGAAATTTAAATGCTTTTCAATAACGCAGCAATATGCTTTACTGAAATTAGTTGGAATAAACTCTTATGTTTTACCTTATATCTGGCACTGATTCCTGAAGTGTTCTGCTTCGATGTCTCTTTCAGACTGTCTTGAAGGAATGCCTTCTAATTGTTCGTTCAAATCCTCCCCTGTGAGAAGAAGGGGTAGACAATGCTAACAAGGTTTATTAACTCTTCCTGTAACTCTACTTCTTCTACCTAGCAAGGGAATGTTACATTTTCTTGATATTTTTGATTATTTCAAATTAAATATATTTTTATATTTCTGGCATCCATCACAGTAGGGTTTGGGTTTCAATCTTCTGGATGAAGTATGCTCGCCTATGTGGTAATGTGCGGCTGAAGGTAGTGTGTGAAGCGATAGGAACAAAATTGCCTGTTAGCTTAGCCATGTGTGTGTATATATATATATCTGGCATGTCAAGTTCTCTGTATGTTCATGTATTTCTGCTGAGCCAGGGAGCCTTTAGTGCAATTCGCAGTACCTTGTTTTGTGAAAGTCTGTAATTATTTTGTCATAGTGTTGCTAGCTGTTATCCAAACTGGGTAGGCGTATGTCAGGAAAGGTCTAAAGAGTGTTTTGTAGAATAGTATGGTGCAAGAGTGTTTCAGTTAGTAAGTGGGTACAACTGTTGATTTCCTGATTGTTAATTATTAGTAGCCGAATGTCTTCATTTTGAAACCGCCGGAGAGCAAAATTCCATTAAATTTGTTCAATATTTCGTATAACTGAACTAGAAAAATAATTTTTGTTTAATGTAATGTCAAAACACAGTTCGACCATGTTTTTTTTAATAAAATTCAAACCGTGAGTGTTAACAAACAAATAAATAAAATAAAAGCAAAAAGTGAAAAGGAAGATTGTAAGAACCTGATTGATATAATCACAGAAAGTACCTTCAGAAAATGGCATTATTGTATTAGAGTCTCTTTTGAGTGTGTTTGATGGAAACGAAATTATAGTGAAAACAAGCAGAAGAGAGAACTATAATATAACTAGCTTGGGTCTTTTTTTATTTTTAGTGCTAGCACAAGAACTCTTCTTTTATTTCTTACTTCTGTCATCCATACTTATATATATCTATTTTTGTATTTTATTTATAGATTGAAACTTTGTCTTTCTTTATTTTAGAGAAGATTTTGTATGATTTTTCTGTTTCTAGAATCCTGATATAAATTTTTACTACAAAAAGAAAACGCTTGCAATGTCATTTAGTACTTAGCAGGAGAACTCATCCTTTACACGTCAACGGATGCTAGCATATCAACACCGTAAATTACACAAAAATCATAATAGTTTTGGGGCAAGGCGTTGATGGTGATATTGAAAGATAATTTGGTTTTCTTAGTTCGACTGTGAGAGGAGATTGATGTATACAGAATTATTTAGAGTTACCGAGAGAGCAAAGAAGCAGTGTGATATCATATTTTGTGATGGAATTCTTGTTTGTTTTAACCATAGTTTAGATGTTGCTTGTTAACTCTGGTAGAGAACTTCACTAGCTTTATCGTGATAGTTGATGGTCTCAGAGCATCAGAGATATTTTCTTTTTGTGGTCATCGACCGGATTCGGGCGATCGCCCATTATATCAGGATGTTTTTTGTCAAAACAGTGTGATAACATACACTTGCACAGCTGGAAACCGGTCGGTGACCACAAAAAAGAAGTAGGCTATCACGAAAAATATCTCCGATGCTTTCCAGCTCTGCGGAACCAACCACAACTATAGTTTTTTGGGTCTATAAGTCTATTTGAGAGCTTGAAGATTTTTCAATTCTTATTTTCTGGTTTTTTGAATGTTGACTTTTAGAATCAACGATTGCTATTTGCTGAATGACTTAGCTCCGAATTTGGATAGCTAAAATACGATTTCTACCCCGCTTTTGATGAAAGTTTGGTGTGTTTGTAAACTTGCAGCTCATTCGTCCATTCTGTAAAGGTGGGCAGAACAGAGGGGATAAGGTGCTACCGAACGCTGGAACGCGTGATTCGTCTCCAATATGGAGTTGTCAGCGATGTTTGGGTGGTCCTCTATTTGCTTCTATTATATATTCAATTGATATAAATTAAAATTTAAATTAATTTATTCACTATTGCTAATTTCGTCAGCTCGTTCAAAATTACTAGAACTAATAGTAGAAGACTAGAGGGGTGGGGGAAGGGAGAGAGATCGATCCCAGACAGAAAGGGGAACTGCATTAATGCTATTTATATGATAAAACATAAATCACGTTCTGTCATAAAAACCCTTAAGGTCAAATTTTATAAACAATATCTAAAGAATGGTTGAAAGCATGAGTTGGGAGCAGTATGCACCTCGTAAGAGACTTAACATTCCACTGTAAACCTAATTTTCCTTTTCCCAATTTGAAAAAATAAGACAAATTTTGTGTATTTTGTGACGTTGTATTCTAGTGCTATCATCAGAAATATTTTCCGCAAACTTGCAAATTTGCTCTGTGCAGGGCTATACTATTACACTGTTTAACAAAAACATCCTGATGATGGGCGAATGCCCGAAACCGATCGATGAGCACAAAAAAGAAGCAGGCTATCACAGAAAATATCTCTGAAGCTTTCCAGCTTTGCGGAACCAACCACAACATTTTAGTACTATTTTTTTGATTATTACAAATATAGTAATAATCAAACGTTTGGGCTAATAATTCCTAATCTTGAGATTTAATAGTGCGCTTAGAGATTTAATAGTTGTGAACAAACCTCTTTATTTATTTATCACACCATCACCAATTCCTCGATACAGACTCATTCCTTATTTGCTCATAAACTTTTCATTCTATCTTTTCTTCTTTAACTTTCTTTTCACTAATTTTTCTTCTAATTTGCCTGCAAACTTCTCACCCATCATCTTAACGTTCTCAAGCTAGATTTTTTTTGAATTCCAAATACTTTGAAAATTGTATTGTTTAGAATCTCTTCCAAAATTTAGAATTTTTTTAATCATTAGGTTTTCTACTCCTTTCCAATGCTTACAACAATACGCTATTTCTTCGCATGAGGACATATTCTTTAGAATAAAAAGTTATTTAATTTGAAAAGTTACTCTAATGCTGAGATCTCAATACCACTGATAATATATTAGTGGTAATTGGAGTGATATTATGGAGCTAGTGGAAATTAGTCTCTCCATCTGAAACTGTCGTCGACCACTAACCTTGCACATCCATTATTCCACTTGTGGGCCATCTGGGGCAAAAAACCTTTGCTCTTTAACAAACCCAACGTGAAGATGTCCATCCTTCAGGCCATCCAAACCAAGATATCATATACAGCACCCAGAGGAACAACAGAAATCGGCCCAAGTTCCATTTCTGACACCAGTTGTTACGTGTTACACATCCTAATACATCTGGCATAACTAATAACTCCTAACATTGTCTTGGAATTAAAACTGCCCAATACTTGAACCGTGGGCCACTTTATTTATAACCCTCAAAAATGATACTCAACTAAATATTCCACATATAAGAAGGCACAGAACACGTAGAAATCAATATAACAACAATTGTACTCTAAAGTTCCATCTCTTTGGAGCCAAAGGTTTGAGGGAGTATTCGTACTCACATAGGGTGAAACTTCCCTATGTTTCTCGAGACGGCTATTCCGTCGCGGAACCTCATTCTAGCCCATCCAACGCGTCCTCGTCGCTGGCTCCGGAAACATCTGCGCTCCACTTTGTGGAAGCGTGGGTGGCTAAGTTGGAGGGTGAACGCAGAGGGTAGCCTTCGGGCTATTTGGGAACCTAGCACTCCCACGTACCTCAGCTACAATTACAGACTAACAAGTGCAGTGGTTTTCCCATTAGGAGTGTGAGTTGGTGGAGACTTTTCTGCCCTCTGTTTGGGTCGCCATAATTTATGTGCGGCCTGAATCTCTTGCAGCGAATTCTTTTGCTGCGGAGCCTCCGTGGGAATTCATATTGCATCACTTACACCTAAACGCCTTAACATTATACACTTACATAGTTACAGTCTTACACGCCAGTGGCACGTGCTGGTGCCACCCACATGTTTGCCGTGTGTGGATACCTGTGTCGTGGGGGAGGGAAGTCCTGGTGGTTGAGGATGCAGGTTCTCGCTGGAGGCAAGTTTCCTCGGCGTGCCTTGCAGTCCAACACACCACTTTGGTTCCTGACTCCACTAAACAGGCGGCCAGAGCCTAACCCAGCTCTGGTCAATCGGCTAGCGTAAAGAACGCATGGGTGAGCTCCCGGGTATTGTGGGCCATGGCTCACAATCCCTGGGCGCTATATCTCTAGGGTAGCTCTGGCGCTTCTTCAAAGCGTCCCAAATTGTGAGGCTCCGTGGAGGGTGGAGAGCTCTGGAGATGAATTTTTAATTTTATTTATTATATGTTTTTAATTTTAAATTCGTCAGCCGGGGGCCCCTTAGAGGAGGGGGCCACCGGTGGTGGGGGTAATTCCTCTGTACATCCAGAGTCGGGTGACCAGGGCCTGGATGCACTAATGGGTGGGAATCTGGAAAAATATCCAGAGGCAGGGAAGGCTTGCTCTGGAGGAGAACGTGTCAGGAGGAGCCGCGGAGGACTTGTCCTCCTGCGGCGATTTCTGAAACGTGGTCAAAGGAAAAAGGAAAGATATGTAAGGCAGGTATTTTTATTTTTATTTATTTATTTATATTTATTTGTTTGTTTATTTATTTATTTATATTTATCTATTTGTCTATTTATTTATTTAAATTTATTTATTTTATTATTATTTGTTTATTTATTTATTTTATTATTATTCATTTATTTTTGTTCCTGCCTGCTATCAAGTTTGTCAGAAGTTCCATTTCTTACATTAGTTGACTTATTACTATGATTGACAGGGTAGAAATGGTTCAGGTTAACTTGCAGCATAGCAAAGATGCAACGGCTAACTTATGCCGTTGTATTGCTAAGTTGCATACATATTTTATTCTAATACAAGAACCTTATGCCTTTAAAGGTTTGGTTCGAGGATTGAGTGTGGTTGATGGCAGACTGTTCGTGGCGGATGGCGGGGGCATTCCTAGGGCATGTATTCTTGCCAGTCGGAGTGTCGACGCTGTCCTGCTTCGACAGTTCTGCTCTCGGGACTTGGTGGCGGTGAGGGTTGGACTGGGGGTTGGTGGGCGTCGTCGCGACGTAGTTGTGGCTTCGGCTTACTTCCCCTATGATGGCCCCTCTCCTCCTCCTCAGGAGTTCATGGGTTTGGTTCGGTATTCGGAGACCAATGACATACCTATTATAATAGGATGTGACGCGAATGCACATCATGTTGTCTGGGGCAGCAGCGACACCAATGGTAGGGGTCGCGCTCTCATGGATTTCCTGGTGGGCACGCGATTAGAGGTCCTGAATAGGGGTACTGAACCCACTTTTGTTACTAGGATTAGAAGACAGGTTATTGATATTTCCCTTGCTTCTAGGAATTTTAGTGGTCTGATTAAGGATTGGAGGGTGAGTCCTGAGGCTTCCATCTCCGATCACAGGATGATTAGGTTTAGTCTGGGGATTGATCCAATTACCCTGGCTAGTTATAGGAATCCCAGGAGGGCGGATTGGGGTTTATATTCTAGAATTATTGAAGATAAACTGACTATCCAATCAGAAGCCCCTGATGGCATAGAGGAATTGGAAAGGGAGGCTGGTATTCTTCATGAACACATTAGATCCTCATTCGAGGAGTCTTGTCCTCCCAAGGTGGTTAAGGATAGTAAGAATCCCTGGTGGTCTTCTTCGTTGGAAAAACTAAGGAGACAGGTAAGGGGCTCATACAGGAAGGCTGTCCTTGCTGATTCTTCGGAATCATGGGATAGTTATAACAGTATTAAAAGAGCATATAAATATGCTCTGAGGAGAGCCAAGAGGAATTCCTGGAGATCCTTTTGTGAGGATATAAATTCGTTCCAGGAATCATCTAGATTGGTACGGATTCTTAGTAAGGATAGGGACAGTCAGTTAGGTACCCTACGATACCCTGATGGTTCCTTTACAGGGGGGGAAGGGGAGACACTGCAGCTTTTGCTTGATACTCACTTCCCGGATAATATTGGTTTAAATGCTGCTTCGTCTTTGGTGGGTGGTAGGAGATGGGACCTTGAAGATGTATCCACCTTAGATGAGGTTGTCACACATGATAGAGTTAGTTGGGCAGTACAAAGTTTCTCACCTTTCAAGTCACCTGGACCGGACGGGATTTATCCTTGTCTGTTGCAAAAGGGTGGGGACGTGCTGACGAAGGTATTGTTAAGATTGTTTAAAGGATGTTTGATGTTTGGTTATGTACCAACATTATGGAGAGAAGTAAGGGTAGTCTTTATTCCCAAGCCGGGAAGAAATGACTACTCCGACCCCAAGGCATTTAGACCCATTAGTCTTATGTCTTTCCTCTTGAAAACTTTGGAAAGGTTGGTGGATAGGTATATTACTGATGGCCCATTAAGGGATCATCCACTCCATCCTAACCAACATGCTTATATTGTGGGTAAGTCGACAGAGACTGCATTACATTGTCTCGTCGGAAGGATAGAATCTGCTTTGGAAATAAAAGAATATGCCATAGGGTGTTTCTTTGATGTTGAGGGGGCATTTGACAGAGTATCGTTTGATGCTCTGGAAGATGCCTTGGTACGAAAAGGTATACATCCCGTCTTAATCAATTGGATAGGTGTCTATCTTAGGAGTAGGGTTATACAGGTTTCCCTTGGCGGGCGCACCATGATAGTACAAGTGGGGAGAGGTTGCCCTCAAGGGGGTTGTCTCTCACCTAAGTTGTGGTGCGTCGTCATGGATGACCTTTTGGTTAGGATGAATTCATCGGGATTTTATGTGCAAGCATATGCCGATGATGGTGTTATTTTATTGTTAGGGCGCTGTTTGTCCACTATTTCGGACCTAATGCAAAGCGCCCTTAACATGGTGTATTGTTGGACACAGGATAAGGGTCTTTCTATTAATCCTATTAAGACCCAGGCAATTCTATTTACTCATAGAAGGAAGATAGTAGGTTTTACACCTCCTAGGTTGTTAGGTACTTCCATACAGGTTAGCAAATCAGTGAAGTTCCTTGGAGTAGTTCTCGACAGTAAATTGAACTGGTCGGAACATGTTAAGACACAACATCAAAAGGCGATAATCTCCTTTTGGCAATGTCGAAGAGTTGTAGGTAAGAACTGGGGAATCACTCCCAAGATGATGTTCTGGATTTATTGTATGGTCATTAAACCTAGATTGGTATATGCGGCTTTGGTGTGGTGGCGTCGCATTGAAACACGATCTGCTAGGCAGCTGTTGGAAGAAGTCCAACGCTTGGCTTGTCTGGCGGTGACTGGAGCGTTTCGGACGACACCGACCGCATCTATGGAGACTTTGTTAGGGATTCCACCTCTTTTTGTGGAGGTGAAAAACCAGGCAATGAAAGCCTGTTATAGAATTAAACAGGCAGGTTTTTGGCGGGGTAAGCGATATGGTCATTCTACCATTTATCGTGAGATGCTTTTAAGGATTCCCATTACAGGTTTCCCTTCTGATAGGAATTTGAAGACTTTTGTCTTTGGTCATTCCTACAGGGTTAGGTTGCCTTCTAGGGAAGATTGGTTAACCCTGGGTCCGTCTGGTGTGATTCCTGAGAATTATCTCCGATGCTACACGGACGGTTCCAGGATGGATGGTAGGTCTGGGGCTGCCGTCTATTTTGAGACGGGAGATCATTTGGTAGCGCCTCTTGGTGAGTGGGCCACCGTTTTCCAGGCTGAGGTTTATGCAATTCTTTGCTGTATTTTGGATGAGAGGGTGCGTAACACTAATTTAAAAGGTGTTTGTATCTGCTCGGAAGCCAGGCTGCGTTGAAGGCGCTTAATTCATGTGTCTTCACTTCCAGATTGGTGTTGGAATGTTCTAGAAGACTGGAAGATCTTTCTTCATTAAAGGATGTGCTTCTGGTCTGGGTTCCAGGTCATATGGGAATTTTTGGGAATGAGGAGGTGGATAGGTTTGCCAAATTAGGTGCCTCTCTCCCTTTCATTGGTCCAGAGCCTGCTGTTGGTGTGTCTTCTGACACATGTTTGTCGGGCTTTCAGACGTGGATGACCTCACAGCACTCATCCTTATGGATGAGTGCAGTGGGTTGTCGGCAGTCTAAAATGCTCATTGGGGGCCCGGACGGAGCTTTGAGTAGTGGGGTCCGATGTCTTTCACGGACCTCCCTCAGGTATCTGGTTGGATTCCTCACTGGGCATTGTGGTTTAAGGAGACATCTCTATATAATGGGACTTGTGCCTGACCCTTTTTGTAGAGTTTGTGAAACTGAGGAGGAAACACCCATGCATTTGATGACGAATTGTTTGGGTTGTGAGGAGATTAGGTTTAGGACCTTCGGCCGGAATAGGATGTCGGTAGAGGATCTTAAGCTGTGTCCTTTTAAGGTTTTGGTCCGATTTGTTCGGTCTGTTGTGAAACTTAGATGGTTAAACCTGGGCCTGGATTTTCATTCTAGTCCCAGTGGTAGGTATTCTTTAGGGGCAGCTATATGGGCCCGAGGGGGCTTTGGATAGCGTAGGGTTTACTCCCCTCCCCTTTTGGGAATAATAATAATAATAATAAGTAGAATACGTGTTATCTGACAAATGTTATCTCTTCCAAAGGATTCTGTAAATTGTTGATTATTGCTATTTAACGGAATCCTCTTACTATAATATTCAGATAATTGTATGTTAAAAAATTATTTCGAACTGTATTATTATACCTTTTGAGCTTACCTGAGTAAGAAAAAGTGTTTTTAATGAATGATCAGAGCAGAGTGACTGAGTGAACAAGGTACCACAAAAATGATTAAATTGCAGGAAGCTTAAACTTGATATACCAACTTCATCCATAAACTGGTACTTTACCGAATTATTACTTTCTTTCACACCTAGTAAGTGGAAGAATTGCGATCGTGCCAGATTTACGGAATTAGTTATATCACCGGAAATATATGTTTGGGAAGGTCCCCTGAATATGGAAAATGTTTTCCAGCGAGAGTAGTCTGTCAACAGAATATCTCCAGAACGAAAAGTCGCAGGAAGCTCAAACTTGGTATTCCATTTTGGCATTACCACAGCATCAGACATGAAAGATTTCGTGGGCAAAATCCATGGCAACTGAAAATGCTACTTTACTAAGGTTTTGTCTAGTTTTTGTGATTTTATCGAAAACGGCTCCAATGAATTTTCTTTAAACTTCATATACTCACATACTTTCACGATTTTATCCGTTATAGCTTGGTTTCACTTTATTGGTTCTGACCGGTTTCAGATTTTCATTTATATCACAAAAGGCACTGGGTTGATCAAACTGCAAATCATTGTTGTATGTGATATAAACATAAATTCATCTCTCTACATGAATTGATTGCAAACCTTACACTTGACGATGGATGAAAATCCGCAACCGGTTAGAACCAACAAAATGAAGCGGTGGTATGGTGGATATAAAATCACAGATGTTATCCATTAATGCGGACCCAAAATAACATATTCAACACTTACTTTTATTTGAAACATAACTTTTACCACCTAAATTATATTAATAAACATTTCAAGCGTTTATAGAATTTTAAATTTTGTAGAAAATCAGTTTTACTGAAAAAGTGCGATTTTACAGAAGAGATTTTTGAGTTTTTTTGCAGTTTTCTCAAAAACGGTTACAATGATGATCATTAAAACTTGGAATACTTATTGAATACATAGAAATGAATCACTTTTATTTGAAACATTTACTGAAAAAATTGACGGGGATCTGTCAATTTAAATTTAAATTTGCACAAGCTTAAGGGAGGGCAAAAACCCTACGCTATCCAAAGCACATTCTAAGCACTTTCTGGCCCCACATATAGCTACCCCAAAAGAATAACAATTACCGGGTCTGTTACAAAATTCCAGGCCCGGGTTTTTTTACCATAGACCGAACAAATCGGACCATAACCTTAAGCTCTTCTACCGATATCCTATTCCGGCCAAAGGTCCACCTAATCTCCTCACAACCTAAACAATCCGTTATGAGATGTGTGGGTGTTTACTCCTCCGTCTCACAGACTTCTACCAAAAAGGGTCAGGCGTGAGCCTCATTGTATAGAGACGTCTCCTTAAACCACAATGTCTAGTGAGGAACCAATGAGATACTTGAGGGAAGTTCGTGAAATACACAGGACCCTCTCACTAAAAGCCCTGTCCGGGGACCCCAATGAGCATTTTAGACTGCCGACAAGCTACTATACTCGTCCATAAGGATGAGTGCTATGAGGTTGTCCATGACTGGAAAAGCCTGACAGACAAGTGCCAAAAGACACACCAACAGCATACTCGGGACCAGTGAAAGGGAGAAAAGCTCCTAATTTGGCAAATTCCCAAAACTTTCCCATATGACCTGGTTACCCAGACTAGAAGCACATCCTTCAGAGGAGAAGAAAGCTCTTCCAGTCTTTTAGAACATTCTAACTCCCAATCTTGAAGTGAAGGCACATGAACTAATCGCCTAGAGCATTAGTTTAGCGTATAAGAGCATTCCATATAATGTCGTTCAGGTAACCATAAAAATACCCATCACCATTATTATGGCCAGAACTAAAATGTAAATTGCAATTCTAAAGAAAATTCCTTGATTAAATTATTATTAACTAGAGAAAGAGAAAGTGGTGTGTGTTTGATTCACAGCAGATGTTTTTCTTTCAGTTTTTTATATTTTTCTCGAAACCATCTCTAATGATTTTTCATTAAACTTCATACATTTTACATAAATGCTTATCACTTTTATTGGAAATATATTTCCAGTAAAATTGATTTTGGAGTACTGGGGGGGGGGGGGCAGTAGTAACGTGTAAGTTTTCCTCTAAAGTGCTATTTCTGTAAAATATAGGGTGTTTTCACTTGTAGAATATTAAGATATCTTAAATCTGTGTAGGGTCAAAAAGCTAGCTAGACTCTAGGGGATTTTTATTGGGAGGCGTGTGGTCAGCATGCCGCGGCTTACTCGCCGTTTAGTTCTGGCCTTCGCTATATTGGTTCGCTAGCCACGACCAACTCGAGTAGGCGAAATAGCCAGCACTAGACCTTAAACGCAAATGTTTTTCTGTATTTTTCTTTAAATTAAATAATTTAATTTTGAGCGTTCTAGAGGAACTGTTCCTTAGATTTCAGTATTATTCGGTTATGATGGAAGCGTAATACTACGGTAATAACATGCTTATGTGCGGAGAACCATGATATCCACCCACCTCCGCTACATTTTTGTTAGAGAATCTTTGTCTGTAAATGCCAAGTCGAAGACAATTTTTTATTAATTTCTGAAAGAGAAAAATCATGTGAATTATTTAAAAATCTGGTTACTATTCAAAAGCAAGCCTATCATTTTTTTACTTTCTCTTACTCTCCTAGTAAGAGGAAGTATTGTAATCGTGTCGAATTTTCGATATCGAGTTTTCACCGGAAATATACGTTTTGAGGTACCCTGTGTTCAAAAAAGTGGTTTTTAGAAAATGGTCTATATGTGTGTGAACAGCATAGCTCAAAAACGAAAAACCACCTGACAGTGGGTCATCTGTCAAAATTCCTCTACCGGAAGTACCACTTTACTTGTTGGTTTTTTTTACTGTTTTGCGTTTTTCTCAAAAATGGCTCCGACAATTTTCTTCAAATTTGGTACATCAACTACACATACAAAGAGCTACAACTTTTATTTGAAATGTTTCTCTGGGAAAATTCATTTAAGGGCACTTTGGGGAGAAAGGTGGGGTTAGGTTTTCTTATAAAGTGCTATTTCAGTTTATTAGACAATTCTGTCATCTAAATAATGTTAATTAGAATTGAATATGTTGTTGCAAAAAAAAAAACGGATTGCCGAGTGCGTTTACGTGTTGAAGTGCGTTTATATTACCACTTTACTAAATGATTTTTTTCAGTTTTTCACGATTTTCTCAAAAATGTCTCCGACGATTTTCCTGAAACTTCATATAGAAACTAAACATACAAAGATCTTACAACTTTTATTTAAAATATCTCTCTGGGAAAATTCATTTAGGGGCACTTTTGGAGGAGGGTTGGGGTTATGGTTTTTTTCTAAAGTGCTATCATAGTTGATTATACAATTCTATCATCCAAACAAAATTAATCAGAAATAAATAGATGGCCAAAATTACGAGTTTCAAGAAAATTAGTAAACCGGAAGGGCGTGTTTACTGAACAGTTTTTTGAGTTTTCATTCAAATTTGGTACACAAACTATGAAATTTGTCAATTATAATTTTGAGAACTGGAGTAAGAGAAAGTTGTGTAAGTGTTTCACACCAGATTTTTTTAAAGAAGTTCTGGAGGAGCTGCGACAGACATCAAACACTCAATTCGCTATTGTGTACGGCCCAATCACCAAGGGCAAATCAAACATTCAGTAAAAATGGCAAGTTTAAAGAAAAATTTATTAATTATAAATGTGAGATTTGTATTAAGAGATATGGTGAGTGTTTCTACAAATTTCGCTATATCTTTACAATATGTATCTCATACGATATATTAGAGAAAGTATTAGCGCAGTGATAACATGCTGGAGTCTCATACTTGAGGTCGTCGGTTCGAATCCAGCACTGCCCTTAGGCTTATTTCTTCCTTGGAGTCTCTACATTTCACTGACCGGAAGTGGGCAGTGCACTGAGAAGTGTGTATTTTATAACATTAAAAATTTAAGATTAAAAGTCAACAAATATAATATGTATCTGGTTTTATTAGTTAATCATAAAATCATAGTTTTTTTTTTTTTTTTTTTTAACACAATATATATTAAAACAATTAATAAATTAGAATTAAGTTGTCCACTTATTTAAGTTTATAAGATCTTTATTCAATATTTTTTTTATGAAGATTTATTTATTTGAAAGAAGTCAAAAAATTTAATGTTTTTTTTTTTGTTGTTTTTTATAAGTTGTAATAAAATAAAAAAGGTTATATTTTATTACTTTTAAAGACGTCAAATTCACGCTTAATAAACAGTCAACAAATATGTTTTTACATTATAATAAATTTCTTTATAATTTGACACGGCGAAGTATTGTGAAAGTGAGCTGAACCACATTCTGCATTCATTATATATATATATTATATTATCAGAGGACCATAACATATGTTAACCATCGCTTCCTTTTTTTTATATTTATAATTTTTTTTTTTTA
>JAAEAF010002223.1:0-85087 GCA_011037195.1 Triatoma infestans
TCTATAGTAGGTAATTCTGTTGATGAATCACTCGAGAATTTAGTGAATTCATCTAACAGAGGCATGGAGAGTAGTGGGTTTATTAAAACTTCTACTGTCCATATTATTAAGGAAAATGCTATAAACAAACCTTGGTTTTGTGGAAATTGTTGCCGAGCTAAAAGGAAGTTAAAATTTCTTTCAACAAGGCAAAAAAAATCTTTATTTACCGGCCACGATTTAATAAGTGAGTTCTCACTGCTAGCCAGAATTATGGGAAAACGCTAAATTTTTCTAAAGCAATTTTGCAATTCAGAGATCTACATTAAATAATGTATATAATAGCAAGGACTTCTGGGAAAATATAAAATCAATTAGGAGATTTAGTCCTATATCACTTAAAGTACGGGAAGTGTTTATAAAGAATGTGCAGGTAGTTCCATTAGCGCCGGAAATTAAATATTTTACTGTGGCTTATCAGTATACTGGATGCCCCATAACAATGGAGGATCTTATGTATAGCATTAAAAGGAGTAAATACAATAAAGCCCCAGGATTGGATAATGTTTTAAATGAAAGCATTAAATATTTGCCACCTAAATGGCCACATTATTGCATTCCTCTTTAAAAAAAGGGGCATTTATTTAGGTATATACAAAGATTGCCCTTCTGTAATTTTGTCAGAATTTTTAGTGTGGATGATAAGTGTTCATGGAATGTTTTGCCTGAAAAATTAATATGTCGTCTATGAATGTGTTAAAATTTTGTCCATTTGTCTTTGATAGCAAGCACTAGCGTTCTTTAATCCGAATGAAGGATAAGGAATTTGTATGTACCGAATTGTGTGATGAATGTAGTTTTGTCTTGTGATGATTTGTCAAGTCTAATGGAGTGGAATGCGTTTGATATGTCGAGTGTTGTGAAGTATGTTGTGTCGTGTAATGTGGATAAAATGTATTGGATGTCTGGAAGAGGATAAATTTCAGATCTGGTGATTGCGTTTAATTTACGCAGATCAACCACGTCCCTGTACTGTTTTCGTAACTGGGTTATGTCGTTTGGATCGACTTTTATCTGATCCGCAGATTTCTTCTTTACCAGAATTACCGGATGATCCCAGTTGCTATGGTTCAATTATTCCCCTATCCAGATTATCCTGTATGAGAGCTTTTAGTATGGGGGCTTCTGAGTGCGATAGTTTGTAAGGTCTACTGTTACAGGCGGATGATTTTGTGTGTCTGCGTGGTGTGTTATATCTGTAAATTTTGTTTTATCGTCTTTATCATGTTTGAATGTGTCATAAAATGGAGAGAATGTTTCAACAATTTTTTGTGCTTGTTGTCGAGAGAGATGAGTGAGTTTCTGTCGTAATTGTTGTTGAAAGTCGTGTAATTGTGTTTTTTCTTTGAGCGAAAGTTGTTGAATGGAATTTATGGTGTGTTTGTGTGATGAATTGTGTATCTCCGTGTTCTGGGTGATTGGAAAATATTTGGTGATGGGGATTTCAAGGTGTTTGGTGTTTATTAGCGTAATTGCACAAGTATTATTCTGTACGTTTGTCAGTGTGTGTGGCATGTAAAGTCCTGTGGGGAGACTGTCATGTTGTGTTAACATTATGGAACCGTCTGGAGTTTTAGTGTGAACAGTGAATGTATTGACTATGTGTGTGTGTGCCGGAATTATGATTTTATGTCATATTGACAATGTTTCGGGTAGTGTTGTGTTTTGAATGTTATTAATCTGTGATGATGTGGTGTCTGTTAAGAATGGAATTATTTTTTGAGGATGACAATATTCTGATTTTTAAAATTGATGATTGCTTGATTACTTCAAATTCATTTTTTAATTAGGAAGCTACAAATTTACCCTGAATTTCTGTGTTTTGATCTGTCGAGAAATGAACGTTTGATAGACCATAATTGGGAATAATCTGATTTGTAATTGACTTTAGGATGATGTTAGATTTTTCGGGCCTCGATTTGACATGACTGGCATCTATGAGTGAATGCGAAGCGCCTGTGTCGATTAACGCTTTTACTTTTTTGTTGTTTATTTTAAGCATAATCAATAAATTATTAGTGTCGTGGAATGCAGGGATCAAGCCGCTTGAGAAAAGCTGAGCGCGTAGTCGTTTTTTGAATTAAATCAACATGCCTTTGCTGTGTGCCCACGCTTTTCGCATATCTGGCATGTTGGGGCAAACCAGCAGTTTGAAGTATTGGTGCTATTAAATTTATCATTGTTATTACTATTATTTTTATAATTATTATTGCTAATATTATTATTAGTATTATAACTTTGTTTTTTCCTATAAGGGCCACTTTGCCTAAACGAACGTCAGTTTGGCTGATATTGTGGCTCTTTGCCAACAATAGTGCGCGTCTTATTTTTATTTTTATTACTACAATCGCGATTCCAGTGGCCACTCTCACGGAATTTGCACGGCAACGGTGGTTTTGAAACTATGTTTCGCTTTCGTCGAGATATAACTACTTGGAATTTCTGCTTGCATTCATTGTGCCACTGCATACCAGCAAAATGTTTACAAGGCGATGGCTGTTTTTCTGTGGATTCTACAGGCGTAACTGTCTTTTTTATCGCAAATATAGAACCTTGCGATGGTTCTGAATTCTGAATATCTCTAAGAGCTGTGGCATAGGCTTGCGCCTCATCAAGGGTTTTATGGAGTTTGATTTGAACCTGCCCCTTTATCGAATTAGGTAAAGATTTGATAAAGGCGTCAGTTGCTAATTTATCTACTAAATTTTGCAAGGTTAGCAATGGGTTCTCTTGCGCTTTAAAAAGCAACGAAGTAGAAATATGTTTAATATGATCGGAAAAGGCCTCGAGAGTTTCATTTGGATTCTGATGTAGGCTGGTTATCTGTTGTAAAAGAACTATAGGTGTTTTTTCTTTTTTGAATCTGTTTATCAGATTTTCTATCGCCGTCTGATAAGTTAAAAGTACATTATTGTTTGCGCATTGATTTTTGAATGTGTCAAAATAAATCTTTGCTGGACTAGTCAATTTAAGTATTAAAATTTCTAATTTGTCCGCGTCATACCATTCCGAGAGGACATTGTAATTATTGAGCTGGTCAATGAAGCTAGTAACATCACTATTGTGTGATCCATCAAATACCGGTAAGTTATTAATCATTTGTAGATTTCTTATGTTCACGGGATTTGGAGTATTACACTTATTCAAAAGATAAGCGATTGCCTCATCGGCAGATTTTTGCTAACCGTCAATTGTGTAAGTAGTCATATTATTAATTTTCGCTAAGCGTTCTTTTAGTACTATTAAATTACCGCCTATTGGGAGATTGTGTTGTTTTAGTATTCTGATGATTGGGATCTTTTCATAAAAAGAAAAAAGTCGATAAATAGAAATGGAAATAGAAATAGAAATAAATAGAAATAAATGTAGGATTAAAAATTAAAAATAAAATGCAAATACATAAATCTGTAAAATTGAAAAAATGAAGACTTATCTTCTTTTTTTCTGAAAATGTTGAAGCTGAAGCGGGATTCGAAAACGCTGCCACCAATATAATGGCGCTGTTGAAGGAGAGAAATGGTCTGGTTAGAATGAATTAACAGAATATGGTTAACACTGTATAATATGATAAATGACACTGACTGCCTGGACTTTACACTTGAAATGATAGAGTATGGTAGAGTGGGAACGGGTAATGACACGCAGTGATTGGCTGAATGAACTCCGTAGTATGAACTGTTTCCTATCTGTCTCCCGTCGCTGTATTCATGTGGTTTCTCCCACTCCAGTCCGAGAGAATGGTCCTGTCATTTGTCTCTCTTTCAATACTACTACACGGTGTAAGTCTAATAAAAAAATATAAAAGTAGTTAAAGTAATAAAAATTGAAGGTAAACATACAAGTCTAAATAAAAATCTGTAGTACACACATCAATCATAAATCCTTTCCTTGAAAATTTAGTAATTTTTAAATTTTACAGGTGAAATATGGAGAATACCACATTGCATTAGTCCATATTGATTCCATTAGTCTGAGAATGGGGCTAAATTTTAGGTAGTCAGTCTCGTAGGTAGTTTTTGAGAATAGTATTTTCTGTCTAGTAGTAAACTTTGGCACGAGATATTATTTGTGCCACAAAAGTGTTTTTTAAAAAAGAACACTTTATTATTTAATGGTACAAATAAAAGAATAACATATGACACTTAACTAGACTCTTAACAAAACATATATCACTTAACTAAACTGCTTCCGGCGGACTGACTGGCTGACTGACTGCAGAGGGGGTTTTAGGTACTGTATATATGCTGGTTTTTATCTGGATTGCGTGCGTAGGTGTCTGGGTGCTGTGTTAGCGTTTTCTTTGATATAACTCACGTGAAAATTCAGTAAGTTAAGAATATAGGAGCAGCCAATTTGGTTGTGTAAGAGTTTATACATAAAAGTCAAATCAGTGTGTCGTCTCATAGAGTATAGTCTGAGAAGTCCAGTAGTTTCCAAGATCAGATCGACCGGTTCGTCTAAGTAAGTTCTACTTTCCCGATACCTAAGAATACGCAGAAATCTTTGAATGGTTTCAATACCATCAATATACGTTTTCTGATAAGGTGACCAGACAGTAAAGCAATATCCTAAAATAGGACGTACCAGAACCTTGTACAAACTGACCATTACCTGAGGATCCTTAAATTGTTTGGTTGTTCTCTGAATAAAGCACAAAATTTTGTTCGGTTTATTAATAGTCAATCTGCAGAGTAAGTAGATTGAAAGGTTAGTTGTATACATAATACCAAGGTCTTTAATAGAAGTTTGTCTGTCAAGAGGAGTGTCATGAATAGAATAGTTATAGATGAGAGAATCGCGACAAAGAGTGAAGGATACTATTTTACACTTATCAGTGGCGAGTTGCATTTTATTAGCATTGCACCAATCAACAAGACAATCCAGAGAATGCTGAAGCAAGTCAGCATCTTGAATGGATCTTATGATAGAATAGATCTTTAAATCATCTGCAAACAGAGCAAAATTAACATCTTGAAAACAGGAGGAAATGTCATTAAACAGTTTGAAGAGGAAAGGGCCAAGCAACGATCCTTGAGGGACACCCAAAGTGACTATTTTTGCTATTTTTTCGAAAATGTCGATTTCCGTTTTATAATTTGGTATCTACCTACTAAGTAAGAAGTGAACCAATTTAGGAGCGAACCATGTATACCGTAAAAGTAAAGTTTGTGTATAAGAGGTATATCGTGTCAACTTGTCGATGGGCAGCTAGAGCTTTAATAGTGTAGTCATGAAAAGAAATAAGATTTGTTGCAGTAGAACGTTTGGGATGAAAGCCGTGCTGTTGAGGTATTATGCAATAGTTAAGTAAAGGTCCGATTGACTTCAATACCAGGGCTTCAAAGACTTTGGTTATGGCGGGTTGTAGGCAAATGGATCGGAAATGTTAGCAAAGTTAGTAATGTTCATACGATTTCCATTTTTATATAGAGCAATTAGAAAGCTAAGTTAGAGAACTGGAAAAGACACCAGTTGATAACGACTTATTAAAGAGTGACGTAAGGACGTAAAGCCAGTTTACAGTTATGTTTTCCTTTAAAGTGCTATCTTAGTTGATTATATAATTCTACCATCCAAACAAAATTTCGCCAAAATTCCGCGTTACAAGAAAATTAGTAAACCGGAAGTGCGTTTTTACTAAGCAATTTTTTCAGTTTTGTCCATTTTCTCCATAAAAACTGGATCGTTGATTTTCATTAAATTTCGTATACTAACTATAAAATTTGTCAATTACAATTTTGTGAACTGTAGTAAGAGAAAGTTGTGTGAGTGTTTCACACCAGATTTTTTATTAAGTATTTTATCTTAAGTTTCTCTTATTCCAATAAGTTCTGAATTTTCAAGCAATGTATCATCATCAATCGAATACAAAAATGAAATTCTACTATTTAATTGGCCGCCTACTACTACTACTTTAATTGTATATTATTTTAAAAAAAGTAAAAATCGTTTAGCACAAGATTAAATGAATCAATAATGAAATTATCTATTTATATTGGATTCCCAATAAACACTAACCTTAATACAATGTTTCATGGTAAGTGTTTACTTTAATAAATAACTTTTGAACTTAATACTTCTGTATTACCAACTATAGATTTGGTATTTTATCCGGCAAAGCATGCATATTTCTAATATTCCTTATCGGTTTTGGATTTTCATCCATCGTCAGAGTAAAGTTATCAAGTTCGTGTAGACTTAGTGTTTCTGCTACACACCACACTTGTTGACTTGTTGATTGTTGATCAAGAAAGTAATGGACCAAAGATCAATAGAAGAGCTTTTAATAAGAAAACTTTTGCACCCTCAAAATTATATTGCAAATTAATCGCATTTGGTTTTCTAACAAGAATGATAACAAAAAGAAAGTTTATTCAGTACCTAAAAGTGACGCAACCTTTCATGGAAAGAAGTGTTGGGCAAAAAAGAAAATACAGCATCAAAATGAAACATTTAGAACGGAAGGATGGAGATAGTACTCTGTTTGAATGTGGGTCGAATAGGTGGTGGCACACTGCACCCGCTTTGCAATAAAAAAAAATTGTGTGAAACACTCAGACTACTTTTAGTACAAGCGCCCCTGCGCATTCTGTAGGTTCGCACATCCAATTAGTAGATTTTTTTAAACTTAAAATTGTAGCTTAATATTACATGGATTATAGAAAGATATTTAACGGATTGGCATTCTAGTAGAAAGTTAAGGATGCAACTCCCCAGAAAACTCAAAAAATAAATTTTTCTGAAAAGGTTTCAAATGAAAATGATAGGCCTAAATGTGTTACTATTACAAGTCTAAAGAAAATCAATGAAGCTATTTTCGCAAAAATCGCCAAAACTGAATTAAACTATTCAATACAGTCGCACTCCGATTTGATGGATTTTGGTTGAAACTTCTGATGCGACGGGATACATAAACAAAAGTTTAAGCGTATATACATATATGAACAGCATAAAGTTCAAACATAATGTTCCGTTTGGGTATCACCATGGAATCCACAGTACGTTATCTGTCAAAATTCCTCAACCGGAAGTACCACTTTACTGAATTTTTTTCACTTTTTTCCAATTTTGTCGAAAATGGCTTCAACAATTTTCTTTAAACTTAGTATATCAACTAAACATACAAAGATCTACAATTTTTATTTCAAACATTTCTCTAGGAGATTGCATTTAAGGGCACTTTTGGGGGAGGGGTGGTGAGGAACTTTCATCATCATCATCATTACTTCATCTCCATTCCTTCTTTAACATTGAAGAAAGTGTTTATTCTTAAAAACTTATTGAAAAAACTATTAATAAATATATTTATTTGTAGCTATCTGTACAAGACGATGCGGCCGTGGAAGATGTGTTAAACCAAATTTATGTCTTTGTGAAAGCGGTGTTTTGGCGGCTTCCTGCCACCTTTCTGAACCTCCCAAACCAAGCATGGATAGAATGTCTTCATCAACAAATCATGGTAAAATTTGAAATTACTAAATTTTTTGCATTAAAATGCATCAAAAATTGTGGCTTAAATTAATTAATAAACATTTTATTTTTTGAAATCGTTTGCAAACAAAAAGAAATAATAAACCAATAGAGAATTTGTGGCGATTGAAATAAAGTTGTTGTGGTTGGTTCCGAAGAGCTGGAAAGCATGAGAGATATTTTCAAAAACATCCATCAGGATGGATCATCAGATGGGCGGACGCCCGAAACCGGTCGATGACCACAAAAAGAAGCAGGAAAATATCTCTGATGTTAATAAAGTTTGTTAATTCTATTGTAAACTTGGAATCGATAAAATAAAATATTTTATTTTGGATTTTATCCGACCTAGCATGCTTCATTTTTGCTTGTTCTGACCTGTTAAGGGTTCCCATCAATCGTCAGAGTTGGCTATCAATTTAGTTTAGAAAGTTGACTGCAACCAAGTAACTGGTAAACTGTTGTGATGATTGGTTCCGCAGAGCTGGAAAGCATCAGAGACATTTTCCGTGGTAGCATGCTTCATTTTTTTGCCCATCTTCAGGATGCGTTTTTCAGACAGTGTGACAACACAGATTTGCATAGAGCAAATTTCAGTTTCAGAAGACTCAGCAATGATACAACTGTATAACCTTGTGTTTTTGATAAAATAAAAATTGTTTTCAACATACTTTGTTGCTCTTGAACCATGCCTGGCGATACCACATATGTAAATCGGATATGTAAGAAGGTTGGCAGAAAATAATAAATTTGAAATGAAATAATATTGAATTTAATAATCGTAATAAAGTAAAAATGTATTTTATGAAAATCATGCTTTTATTTTTTCTTGTTTTTTATATTTGAACAAGCACGGGTTAAGATAGGAACAGCATATTTAAAACAATATAGCAGAATAGTTATGTAAAATAATAGAGTTTGCTTAAGACTAATATTAAAATTAAGAAAAATAGAATAAGAACAATAAAACAATTGGTTTTAGATCATGGGTTGAGATGATGTAAATTTTGTATTTGAGAAGGCAGGGATATGAAAAAATTAAATCTGAGAATCAAGGGAATCTAAAATAATGTTGAAAGTAGTTAAGTAAATGGGTAAATGATGATATAAGATTAATCAATAAAAACTGGAAAATAATCTGTTTAGAGATGACAGGTAGAAACCATCTGTAATAACGTAATAATGTCTGTTTAGCTGTAGTAATGTCTAAACAAATAAAATATTTTAGACAAATTCATTTATAAGAGAACAGTCAAAATAGAACTTGATAAAGATAAATTATGTTTAATACTATTTTCAGCCGGAGGAATAAATACGTTAGCTTTCGAGAAAAGACCGGACGAAATGGCCAATTGCAGATTTCCCTGTATGAATGGAGGAACTTGTACTGGTGGAAGCTGTGATTGCAGAGCTGGCTACCAAGGGGAATTCTGTTCTGAACGTAGGTCTTTTTCATTCTCCTTTTTTACTTCTTTTCAAAAGTGGATACTAATTAAAACAATTAATAATTGGGATATAATAATTTTAGATCTGTTTAAATTTAAGGATAAATACCAGAGATCTAAGATTCACAGATACGAAGACAGTAAATTTTAAAATTTTAATATTTCTTTTAAGAGTAGTAGAGTTCCGCGAAAAGTAACACATTGTTGGTCACATTAAGGTCTTGAAAACAGTTCCATCCATACGAACTGCTTTTTAAGATTCAACTTCCTTAGATGAAGTACCCATACTTCACCCACACTTCTCCCAAGAAGTGGTCGCTTGGTAGAGTGAAGGGACTGAACAGATAGGGGAAATGTAAGCTCACAATATTCTTGAACTTGGACGAACCATACTACTACCCATTCATCTGACTGATTTCAGAAAATGCGATTGAGACGATCATTTCCACAGTCACTTTCAATCAACTTTTCAAACGTAATAATTTTCTGAGATTTACACAAGTTTACATCTTTTTCCACAGCATTCTCTAAATAGTCCTGATGTAATATAAAAACAGTATTTTCAAGTTTTTGTAGTCCTAGAAACTGCGAGATATTCCTAAACGTAACTTAGGTGACGTGTTTACAGCTCCTCAACCAACATAAAAAACAAATATTTTCTACCTGCAAAAGTTCGTGACAGAATTCGCTAAATAAATTGTTTAAATATCATCAAGATTATGTTTCATACCCTTATATATAATTATTTCTAGGGCAATGAAGCGAATGTACAAGTTATCCAAGAGATCGATATTCCTCCTACTTGTGGATTGTAGTCGTTCAGTTTTGCTTTTAGAAATCAAGCAAGAACTTGATTATTATGCCTAATAGAATATAATATATGGGTAGCGATTGCAGGCATCTCTTTAACATGAGGATATATAAATTTCCGCCTTAAACATGGATTTCACTAAGCATAGGGACTAAACAATGCGTTTTTCTAGTTGAAACTCAGTATGAAAATTCTTTTTGCTTTAACTTGCTTTTTTTGCAGATATGACACATTTCTTCTCCTTAGTCTTACCCTTAAGTTAAAATTTAATAATTTTAACAATAGGGTTTTTTAAAATACCATTTGCATTTTTCCAGGAAATTCAATTAGTGCAACGCAAGCCAATTGGTGTTCTTGTAGTTGAGTTATACATGAAAGCACAATTCCTAAATTATTTTATCATATACAATCTATTAATTACTATTCTATAGGTGATTAAAAAAAAACTTTTTTGCTTTTTTTGCAGATATGACACATTTCATCTCCCTTAATCTTACCCTTAAGTTAAAATTTAATAATTTTAACAATAGGTGTGGAATATTTACTGGGAATTATTCCACTTGCTAAAGATTGGGATTCAGGTGGACGGGGTAATAAGAATAAGTCCCGAATTTTTCTTTTGAACTGTACATTTATTTCGTCACTGCACGTAAATTACAGTGATAACCCGATTCCTGGTATTCAGCGGGCAACGTTGTTGTTCAACGCTCTGGTAATGGCCTGGATAGTGATTCAGATCACATGCAAATCCTAGGTACTGGCGTCTGAAGCTATGGATGCGAGAACAAGCCCCACGATCCAGCTTCAAATCAATGCAGGACCAGCTCTAAACAAAGAATAGAGCAATGTTAAAAAAGAAATTCACCTTTATGAATCACTACAAAAAATAATGTATTTAAAATGCCACAATGTCTTGTAATAAGTAATAACTCCAATTAATGATCATCTGCTAAAATTATACACCCTTAAGATAGGTGCTGGCAGAAGCTAATGAAGCACATGCAAAAAGAGTTTAGTTAACCAAAAGAAATACCTGGATGTGAAGATTCCCAGGGCACGAGAAGTGAAATAAAAGTGAGCATGGCGCTAAATATAAGAAATATGCAAAAGCAAGGCCTAAGCCTAAGTAAAATAAAATAAATGAGCAGAGCTCAAGTGTAGCACTGTGGCTACAGGGAGGTGAGTAACGAGAGAATAAGCGACCTCTACTCGGACTAGAGGGAAGTCATACTAAGGACCAAAGATGACAAGAATGAACCCTAGGGATCAACGTGAGAGGCCTTGAGAAGATTAGAAAGGGCCAACAGGACAGGTAGTGGCGCTGGGCCATGAATTAAACTGCGTAGTGAACAATCCTAGCAAAACCGATAGGCAAGCAATGAAAAATTAAATGTATGGTAGTATGAACAGATTAAATGAACCAACAATATAAAAAATAGAAAAGAAATCAATCAAAGTGGATTCGAAGTTTAATCATTGATGGGAAGACGAAAAAGCTTAACTGCTGGACGAGTAAGCTCGGATGTTGCAGTTTTAAGTCGAGTACGTCGCACAATACCATGTGCACCAGGAAACACCTGAAGTACGCGAGCCAATGGCCAGCATGATAGCGGAGTATTCTCGTCATCAACTAATACAAGATCTCCAATAGCAAGGTTTGGCGAGGTGGAAGTCCACTTCCCAAGGGATGCAAGAGCTGGAAGATACTCACACTTCCAACGTGTCCAAAAATCCTTAAAGACTCCTTGAATCCAATGCAATGACGAGGCGAACATTGTATGATAGCCGCATCAGCATCTGATGGCTCAACCAGAGATCTACCCAATAAGAAGTGGGCAGGTGTTAAGGCAGAGAGATCATTAGGATCACTAGAAATAGCAGAAATGGGCCTTGAGTTTAAAACGCCCTCAATACGAATAACGAGAGTATTTAAGACCTTGTATGTAGGAATATGATTAGCGATAAGCCTGCGCAAATGGAATTTAGCTGATTGGACAGCACGTTCCCACAACTCTCCTTGATGAGGGGCAGAAGATGGGTTAAAGTGGAATGAAATGGATTTCGAAAAACAAAAATCCTTAATGAGTGTTGAGTAGTGTAACTCCGCTTGTAGCAATCGAAGAGCTCGTGAAAGGGGCGCAGAAGCGCCAACAAAGTTAGTTCCGCAATCTGAGTAAAGATGGGCAGGACAGTCGCGCCGGCTAATAAAACGTTGCAAAACATCTAGGAATTCACTGGTGGACAGTTCCGATGCCAGCTCTATATGAAAAGCTTTTGTAGAAAAGCAGATGAATATGCAAAGATATGCTTTAACAGTAGGAGCCTTACGATAGTCTGAGGTCCTAATATGAAATGGGCCTGCAAAGTCCACACCCGTATGTGCAAAAGGAAAAGAGGGATCAACCCTAGTAGGTGGGAGTTGACCCATTACCGGAACATTATGTGAAGGTTTGGCCCAGAAGCACACCATGCATTTGTAGAAGCGTGAGTTAGCCACGAATGGAGAAACAGTATGTGATAATGATCAATCAATAGGTTGACTAGGTAATGGCTCTTCGGAAGTACGATGGGGTGACTTATTTTAAGAGAAATTGTATTCTGCAGTCGACCTCCCACTCGGATCAACCCATTGGAATCAAGAAAAGGAGTTAAACGCTGTAGTCCGGCAGAACAGGATCGTCCTGATCTTAAGACAGAGAGATCCTTCACGAATGCAGTCCTTTGAATATAAAAACAAATCGCAATAGTCACATGACTTAATGCCGGGGGAGGATACCCCTTGATTTTGGACTGCCAGGAAAGAATTAACTTGACTACACGGAGCAATGAGCTCCAAGATGAAATGTGATCAAAAAGTTTAACTGATAGGTTCGGAACTACAGTAGCGCATTCAGCTTGGTGTGAAAACTCCAAAGAGACTGAATGCGGAAGAGCCAAGGGGCCAATGTTAGGCCATGAACTGGGCATAGGCAGCTATGATGGGCCATGCCACCATAGTGTATTATTTAGAAGTGTAGAGGCACTGCTGCCTCTGGAGGCAATGTCAGCCGGATTATCGGCAGTTGGTACATAATGCCAAATGGCAGTGGGCACCCAATCTTGGATCTGTAATACCCGATTTGAAACGTAAGCCTTGAACTTATGAGGTGGTAGTTGTACCCAATGCAGAACGATCTGCGAGTCGGTCCAGAGGTGGACGCTCGTAATGTTTAAAACAGAAGAAAATAAGTTCAGGTAATGTGCGGTAAGTGATGCTAATAAATGTGTTCCGCACAATTCCAATCGTGGAAAAGTTAAAGTGTGCAAAGAAGCAACACGCGTTTTAGCGGTTAAGAGGGCTGGAGGTGAGCTTGAATCAACACCAACCAACTATAGTACTGCCGTATAACCTTGTGATGAGGCATCAGAAAATCCATCGAGGATATAAGTAGTAGCCAATGAGGGCGTAAATGGACGTGGCAAGGTTGCCTGCTCCAGAAGTGAAAAATTATCAATTAGAGAACACCATTCTGGATAAGTTGCTCTGGCAAAGGAGTGTTCCATTGGAGAGACTGTCTCCATAGAGACTGTAAAAAGGCTTTTAAAAGGAATGTAAAGGGTGCTTGCCAACCGCATACATCAAAAATCTGGGCGATGAAGGAAACTACAAAACGTTTTATAACAGTGCCAGTGGGACAAGACTTGATGTCAAGTCGTATGCTAAAGGAGTCCGTTGTAGGGTTCCATAATGCGCCCAGTAAGGAAATAGTGCACGCTGAAGTGGTGCCAAGAGAAGAGGAGACAACATGGTGCTCCAAAGGAATTCCCGTAAGTAGGGAAGGGTGGTTTGCAACCCATTTACGGAGGTCAAAGCCTCCACAGCGGAGTACAGAAGTAAGTTGATTACGCAGCTTCATAGCTGCGGGCAAGGAGTACGCACCCACGGCAACGTCATCTACGAATATGTTTCTTTTTAATGCTGCAGCTGCCTCAGGAAAATTTGTTTCCTCATCATCGGCGAGCTGTACCAGAGTACGAAGTGCTAAATAAGGAGCTGATCGTGTGCATTATGTTATAGTGTTTAAATAATAAGTGCGCAAAGGCTGGTCTGGAGATGACCGCCACAAAATGCATTGAAACTGTCTGTCATCATAATGTATGGATATTTGGCGAAACATTTGCCTAATATCACAGGAAAAGACAAATGGGTATTGTCTAAACAATGAAACTATATCTGATAATAGCGGATGCGATTTGGGGCCGGAAAACAAAAGGTCGTTTAACGAAGTGCCACTGGTCGTTTTAGCGGAAGCGTCGAATACGACTCGAATCTTGGCATTGTCTTCATGATTCTTGAAAATCCCATGATGAGGAATATAATAGGAAACCGATCCGTCAGCTATTTGCATATGGCCTTGTACTAGGTAGTCCTGCATAAATTCGACGTATAGTTTATGAAAGTTCGGATCTATGTGAAACTTTCGTTCAAGGGCACGAAAGCGCGGATATGCAGCAGCATAAGAGTTGGCCACTAAAGAAGGGTCCTGATTAATGAAAGGTAACCTCATTGATACCGCCCTGACGCATCTGAGTGGTTGTACCGCGATAAAATTGCTCACAGCTGTTCCTGTGGAGACGGTGAAGGAGAAACTGGGGGTGAATTTTCAGCTCTCCAGAAATTCTCTACTAGAGCATGTAAGTCATCGCTTGGTATTGCGCAACATGCTGCAACTGCTGAAGATGTGGAAGTATTTTGAGTTAACGAAAACTCGGAAGGGGTTGAAGTAATTGTCGGGGCTGAGCCCATAAGAATAAAGCCAAACGGAGATGGTACCGCTATTGGCATATTATGTCCTAATTTGATAGGATTGCCTTGGCCAAATAGCAATAATGCTAAATCAGTTCCAAAAATGCAGTCGACCTCGTCAGAACTGACTTCGTAACTCGTCAGTTTGTCGAAGGTAGGGTCGGCTAAAACCAGATTTTTGGCTGTTTCACGTACGGAACCATTAATTTCCATGGTAAGAGTTGTGACCACTATTCGATCTAAGATAATGAACTGATGTTGAGAAGCAAGAATTGTACCACTCACAGTTGCAACATCAAGGGAACAGATGCCCTTACTAGTTGCGGTAGTGTTGCCTACCCCGGACACAGAAATAGGAGCATGCCAACGTTGACATTTTAATTTCTGTATGCAATGATTGGATATGAAAGACGCTTCAGCTGCCGTATCTCAAATGCCCCTAAGCACTAAGTATGAGTGTGGGGATGTTTGAACCCGGACTAGTGTAGTCGCGAGCAAAAGTGGCTGTCGCTTAGTTGGAGCAGTCATGGCAGCAACAATTGCTGGTACGGACACCGATGCTGGAGGTGGTACTAGCTCAGAACTAGGAGTTGTAGAAGTTCCGGGTGTTTTAAGGTTACCAAGCCTTGGAGTAGGAGACTTGGGTTTTGGAGAATTGGTTCTCTTAGTTGGAGTGGTTCCAAAGTGACAAGAGTGTGATGAGCCTTCCCACACTGTCTGCATCTTGATTTAGAAGTGCATTGAAAAGTAGAGTGGTTGTGTAAACAATTAAAACAAAGATGTTATGATTTAGCAAAGTTGTAACGCTCACGTGGTGACTTGGCACCAAAAGCTTGGCAATGAAAGATAATATGTGAGGCTTGATTACAAAAGACACAAGTGTAAGTTAAATCTAAATGGCAGGCGCCTTAAATTTAGATTGACTAGACTTAGCATTAAAACCTGATCTCGAGACCGGAGTCGAAGCTGCAATTGGGCGGGAGGCATCCATCTGCCTATCTCTCAAAAGGTCGCGTAAGAACTCAAGAAGTTGTTTAACACTAACCGTGGAGTCATCTTGTATAACTCGCTTCCGGAATTTTTTATATTCACGTAAGGTATTTGAATCAAATTTTGAAACCAGTAAAGCTACTATAATGGCTTGGTGTTCATCAACCTGGGGCAACGCCGCTAATGAACGGTAATGTACATTCAAGGTATCTACAAATGTGGCAAAGTCCCTAAAAGAAGAGCCCAGTTTAGACAGGCCAACACTTCCGTTAGCATGGTGATCAATGACACCATGGGGATCATCATAACGCTCTCTTAAAAGCCTCAAAGCCACTGGGTACATTTCCGGAGTAAATTTCAAATGTGAAATTAATGTTTGAGAATTTAAATCGAGGCCATCAAACAAAAATTGGAATTTTTGGATTGCATTTAACTGACTACTTGAGTCAATAATAGATTCAAACCGAGATATAAACCCGCTCCATTCAGAACGTCTCCCAGAGAATTTGAGAATTGATTGTACCGGATAAGGAACGTTAGAGGTATTAAGTGGAGAAGGTGCTGTAGATAAAGTGTTAACATCTGTTTGGTCACAGCTAAGTCCGGTAGAGCTTACGGGCGTGAAGCTCTAATTAATCTCGATAATTTTTGGATAAGCCTTGTGTAGTGATCGTGGACATCATCCAAACGTTACTCAAGAGCGTCAAGGGTGAGGCCCGGTAAGGGTTCAGATAACTTCTGATAAGGAGTAAGCTTTCGTGTGTCATTATTATAGGAATCTCGAAGAGAATCCAAGAGGGCTTGGTACTCAGACACAGGGGTGGTTGCAGACTGAGATGCCTTATCAATTTGTGCCTAATTTGATTGTAACCGCGGATATCGGTACGGCATATAAGGTCAAATACTTTAGCAGACAAGCTAGGAGACATGATGAGATAAATAAAATCAATCAAATAAAACAAATGAAAATAAATCAATCAAACAAAGAAAAAAGGCACACTTACCCAGCTAAATAACGAACATACAAAAATGGATAAAACTGAAATCAACAATTTAAAATTAAAGTCAATATATAAAATTCAAAATTAAAATATGACTGCGAATAGAAATGGTTGTAAGAATGAAATAATTATCACAAGACAGAACAACGTAGTGGGTGCTAAGGGTGCGCACGCTAGAGTTTGGTGCTTCTCAAATTTCCTTAATACACCCAAAAAAAAAAATAATAATAATAGTGCTAGGAAAGATGGCCTAGAAGGTGTCTATGGAGGCACTAAAAATCACATAAGGTGACCCACAAGACTAAGAGGGCGTAAATCCCTTAGGATTGGCGTCACTAAATAGCACAAGTAGTGATTCAAAAGGGAAAGTATAAATTGTAAAGTTCCTCGCCAAAAGGTGGAAGGAAACGGCCCAGAACGCAAAAGAAAAAAGAAACCTCCGGTAGTAATCCAGAGGGAAATTCTCTACAAATAATATCCTCTGGTAGTAATCCAGAGGAAAATTATAAATTAGACAGTCCTCGCCAAAAGTTGGAAGGAAACGGCCCACAACGCAAAAGAGAAAAGAATCCTCTGGTAGTAATCCAGAGGGAAATTATAAATTGTATAGTCCTCGCCAAAAGGTGGAAGGAAACGGTTCAGAACGCAAAATAAAAAAATCCTCTGGTAGTAACCCAGAGGGAATTTCCCTACAAAAGATAACCTCTGGTAGTAATGTGGAATATTTACTGGGAATTATTCCACTTGCTAAAGATTGGGATTCAGGTGGACGGGGTAATAAGAATAAGTTCCGAATTTTTCTTTTGAACTGTACATTTATTTCGTCACTACACGTAAATTACAGTGATAACCCGATTCCTGGTCTTCAGCGGGCAACGTTGTTGTTCAACGCACTGGTAATGGCCTAGATAGTGATGTAGATCACATGCAAATCCTAGGTACTGGCGTCTGAAGCTATAGATGCGAGAAGAAGCCCTACGATCCAGCTTCTAATCAATGGAGGACCAGCTCTAAACAAAGAATAGAGCAATGTTAATAAAACAAAATACACCATTATGAATCACTACGAAAAAAAAATAATGTATTTAAAATGCCACAATGTCTTGTAATAAGTAATAACTCCAATTAAGGATCATCTGCTGAAATTATACACCCTTAAGATAGGTGCTGGCATAAGTTAATGTAGTACATGCAGAAAGAGTTTAGTTAACCAAAAGAAATACCTGGATGTGAAGATTCCCAGGGCACGAGAAGTGAGATAAAAGTGCTATATCTGACAGGCCACACTGTTGAGTAAGGCTGTGTTATTCAGCTATTAAATTCAACAGGTACTAGTTCCTTAAATGAGTTAATATAAAAGATTAAATCATTAATCACACTGCACTTGAAGTTGTCAGTGATGCAAATTGGATCGTTCCAATTGAGTTGATGATTACAGTAATGTATGCAATATTGTAAAATGCTTCTTTAAGGCTGCCAAGTTCTCAGCTAGTGAATTAAGAATGTTTAAGTAGATATTGGCTATAATAGTACTAATAATTAGAGGAAATTGGGATGGGAAAGGACCAATTAGCTGTTCTTACATACCAGCTTTGGCGTCCAACCTGATAAAGAATTAATTGCGAAGTTGCAATAACTCCTCTTGAAAGTGTTTGTGACGCGATGTCTTCAATAACATTAGATTCAGATGTAAGAATTAGCTGCTTGGATCTGCAATAAAGTTGAGTTCCTGAGTTCCGGTGGAGAACAAAGCATGTGCTGAGTATTCAAGATGGCGTCAGTGGCCAGGAGCAAAAAAGAACAATTAGTGTTAGCCTTAGCACTTGAAGCGGAACTGAACTAAAAACAGGGGTGGATTCCTGGTAGTAATGCGCGACTTCCTAGATCACACATGTTAGACAACATGATCCTTTAATCGATGCAGTATTGTGCAAAGCACTAATTGTAATGTAGTATAAAGCAAATAAAAAATAGCATGAATTCTCATATAAATAAAATAATAAAAAATACGACTGGATCAACCGTGTGACCAATCAAATTTCAAATACAGTAATGGGGGCTCCCACAATTAATTGTCCCCTCTATTATCAATTCGCGTAGAAATACGCGACAATAGGGTTTTCTTAAAACACCATTTGCATTTTTCTAGGAAACTCAATTGGTGAAACGCAAGCCAGTTGGTGTTCTTGTTGTTGAGTTATACTTTCAAAGCACAATTCCTAAATTATTTTATCATATACAATCTATTATTATTCTATAGGCGATTAAAAAAAAAAATTAATTCATTGCTTTCAAAAATAAATAAATAAAAACTAATATAATAAAGCCTGAGGGAACTTGCAATTAGAGAATATTAATTCGAAATTCAGAGAATAACGTTTTTCCAGTTGGTATTCTTTTATTACACTAAACTTGGAGAATGACGCATATAATATCACTGATTAGAAAGAAGGTTCAGATTTGTTCTCGAGACGATGATCAACACTTTGTGTTTAAAGTTTTCTACTGATAGAGAGGATTAATCACCTCATAATAGTATTTTAGCATCTTATAAATGTAATTTTTGGTTAAAATAAAGGTAAAGTTTTTGCCAGTTTGTACCATCTGATTTGCGTCCATTCTATCTAAGAGGATGGAGGCAAATAGCAAACTTGCTTATTATACATTATTCATCAATTAATGTAGTATATTACATAATCTGTATAAATCTTAGAGAGGGAATCGAATCCAATTTGGTTACTATTTGCTTAACCAACCGAACCTCTACTTCAGAAAAATCTGGTAGGAACTGAAGCGACTGGTGTTGTGCAATTATATACAAAATATCAAATTTTCTTTAAACTTAAATTTGACTCATTTATCCTAAAATAAATATAGAGGTAGTGTGGAGACAAATACCTACTCAAGCAGGTAATAGACATGAGGCAATGTAGCCCAGAAAGAAGCGTCAGTAACATTGACCAAGCCCATATAACATTTGAAATTTACTACATGTAAAGTTGGCCAACGAACCCAGCAGTCAGCTAGAATTTTCTACTTACGCTGAGGGTCCTTCCATTAAATAACACAACGCCCTGCGTGATAAACACTTATATTACAAGAAGCCAGTACAATATTAGAAATTAGTCCTTATCACTAACCCTCACACACTGCCTCCCCCCCCCATTGAATACCATTATATTATTCCTACTTAACTAAGTTACAATTTTTATATTCTTTTCTAAGAACTACATAACCTATTTACAATACTACATGTTGCCCAAATGTAACCGAATCATGGGTCATGAGATTTGCCCTCCCTGCCACACTTTATTCGCCGCAAACTAATTACTACTTTTAACAATGAAATTTCCTACGCGACAAATAGACGTTTTCCCCTTTACTACCATCTAAAGCCCTGAGCAGTGTGGCTTTCCCTGTAATACTACCTTACTAACTTAAATACCTTTGGTATTTTATCCGTCATAGCATGCATATTCCTTTTGTTCCTGCCGGGTTCGGATTTTCATCCATCGTCAGAGCAAATTCGCCAAGTTCGTATAGAGAGTTCACTTCAACGCAATGTTTCTGTTGATTGGAACCAACTCACACTTGTTGGTTGATTGTAAACCGAGTGTGAGTGTAACAGAAACTTGCGTGAACTCTCTACACGAACTTGGTGAATTTGCTCTGACGATGGATGAAAATCCGAAACCGGTAGGGACAAAAGAAATATGCATGCTACGACGGATAAAATAACAGATGGCATCAGCATTGCGGACTCATCCACATATTCAACATTAAATACAATAATTGCGACCCTTATCATTGAGAATCCTTTACGCTACACAGTACCTTAATACCTAAATACAATAATTTTGACTTTTATCAATGGACTCCCTTACGCTGCACGCTATGTTACTACCTAAATACTATAATTATGGCCCTTAACAATGAGAATCCCTTAGCTACACCCTATCCTGCTACCTAAATACGAGGGCAAGGTGAAAAGTTCTCGGCCTAGTAGTGCAAATGAGTTATTTTATTTTAAAAATTCATTTATTTCTTAATGTAGTCTCTCTTAGTTCAATATACTTTGTCCAACGTTTCTCCAATAACTGGATTTCGTCCCTGAAGTGCGATTCTGGAAGGTCTTCAAAATATCCATTTACCGCGGCTATCACCTCTTCACTTGACTCAAAACGTTTTCCAGGCAGAATAGATGAAATTCTGAGGGAGCCAAATCTGGCGAATAGCGAGGGTGTTCCAACAATTCATATATCAAATCCCTCAATTTTTTCATTGCCAAAGCGTCTTTGCGGGAGGGTCCATTGTCCCAGTAAAAGAGGATTTTTTTTTTGCAAACCAGGTCTTTTCTCTCTAATTTTTCATCTAGCTGATCAAAAAGATGTACGTAGTATTCCCCAATAATTGTTTGACCCATCGGCAGGTAGTCAATTAAAAGTTTGGAATCCTAAAAAACTCTAGCCATAATCTTTTCAACCGATGAAATTGTCTTTGCTTTCTTCGGTGCGGAGCCGAGCCACTGGCATTTACACACTGCTTAGACTGTTGTTTTGACTCAGGAGTAAAGTGATAAACCCACGTTTCATCCATCGTACATATCGGCGCAGAAAATAGGTTGGCTTCTTCTTAAAACGGCACAAAAGTTGCTGAGAAACTCGATTCCTCATTTGTTTGTTATCAGCATTTAACAAATGCGGCACCCATCTTGCACAAAGCTTTTTCATACTGAGTTCTCCGTATAAAATGTGCCGAACCTTTTCATCTGAGATGCCTGCAGTCTTAGCTATCTCATACTCCTTTAATCGTCGATCACCTAGAACCATATTGTGTATCTTCTCGATATTTTCTTCGGTAGTTGCAGTTTTAGGTCGTCCTCCTTCACATGGATCAGCTTCAATTGATGTACGATCATGTTTAAAACTCAGCTGCCCATTTTTTTACTGTTGATAACGAAGGTGCAGACTCCTTATACATTTTCACCCACTTTGGATAAATTTCTGTTGTAAACCATCCAAAACGAAGAATTTTATGACGGAACGGTATTCAAGTTTATTTATTTTGTCAAAAACACAAACACCCTTACTTTAAATAGCCATTTTTTTTTTTTTTTGAGGGTTTTGTACCGCGACCATTTTATGTTTGATCTATTGTACCCCCCTCTGGTGCCAAGGTAAGCTAGCTCATCTATAGGACCCTCTCCAGGTTGAGCTCCCTGAGGAATCCCAAGATCCTGGAAGGTTCTAGGGTGGGTATTTCCTCCTCCCCTATCTGGTAACAACCCAGACTACTGAATCTTCTTTGAATGACGGCATCACAGTCCGTGAGGAGATGTAGCGGAGTTTCCTCCGTTTCTCCACAGAATCTGCATGTGCCGTCATCTACTAGGCCAAGCTTCCTCAGGTGCCCCCTGAGTCTGCAATGCCCCGTAAGGAATACCGTAAGAATACGGATCCTATTCTTACTCAGACTGATGAAGGCTTTCGACCTTTCCTGGTTATAGCCACCCAGACAGACCTTGGCCTACCTCAGTCCCGGGATGGTGTCCCAGAGACGAGCTCTTTCCGCCACCTCCTCCTTCTTGATTTCTTCTAGAAATACTTGGTTGCTGACTCCACAAAAGGGCTCTGGCCCAATAAGAGGAGATACCGCGCCTTCTTTTGCCAGGCTGTCGGCTACCTCATTACCCTCCACGCCGACATGTCCCGGCACCCAATGTAGGGTAACCTTATTACTTCTGCCTACGTCATTAAGCTTGTCTAGGCATTCCCATACCATTTTAGAACTGATTACATAAGAGCTCAGTGCTTTAAGGGCCGCCTGACTATCGGATAGGATAACTATCTCCTGATTCCGATATCCTCGATCAAGATTCAACTGAACCCACCTTCCAATAGCGTAAATTTCCGCCTGGAAGATGCTAGGAAACCTACCCATGGGTTTTGAGTGTTTGGTTCTAGGCCCAAACACTCCTGAAACAACCATATAAAACAAACTATTTGTCTAATCAAATTCACATTTGGATTTACTTTTGCAACAAGTGTGCTAACATAACAAAATAGTAATTTCATTTGCAACAATGCCATCTTTGGCTAGGCCGAGAACTTTTCACCTTGTCCTAGTACAAGAACTATGACCCTAAACAATGAGAATCCCTTAATATGTGCATATCCCCTAATATGCTACCATATGTGACTACTACTACTACTACAATGCGACTATATTCTATCCTACATCAGAACTTCTGTTCTTTATATTAAGTCACTTACTCACTCAACCTGAGCTCGATTTCTGTTTGCCCTTGCACCCGCTGGTCTCACATTCACTATAAAGGGACTGAAGCCACCTACCAACACTCCGCAACCACGCCAGCCCGAGCAATCCGTCTCCGATCACAGCCCGCACTAGAATGAATGCTTCTGGCCAGGTGGCGCAGTTGCCCCATTACTGTCGACTCAGCATGTACAAAGCTCGGTATTGCTACGTTATTTCAACATCGTGCTGGCTGGCACTCTTTCACAATACTGACCCCGATTCCCTATTGCACCACACACTACACTACAAATTCCGCAGAATGACTAAAATTAATATTTTTGGAAAAATGTTACAAATAAAAGTAATTGGTTTATATCATTCAGTTAGCATCAAAGGAAATCGTTATAGTCCCTTTCGAAAAAATTCCAAAGGCTCAAAAATTTATTATGTAAAATCGCGTTTGCGGTTGACCAGTTTTCATCAAATTTGTAATTCTAATCTACATTAATATTATATATCTGGTAAAACATTTTCTTCGTATTCAGTTGGCTTAAAACATGTATTTCCGGTGAAAACTTAATTTGAAAATTTGACCGATTGCAATACTTGTAGGAGTAAGAGAAATTAAAGAATTAAAAGTAATAATTTGTTTTAATATACTAATTTCCAAAAGGTAATAGCAATTTAATTTTTAAATTATTTTGTTTCAGCAATTTGTAAGGAAAGCTGTTTAAATGGCGGAAGATGCATTGCTCCAGATAGATGCGCCTGTATTTATGGCTTTACTGGAAAAAGATGCGAAGCTGGTAATTATTTGTTCATATTATTGTTTTAGACTGAAAAGTTTTCTGTTGGAAACAGTAAGTAAACGCCTTCATTATTGATCTCTGTTATACAAAAGATTAAATTTTATTAAATTCTGATAAATTGAACAAGTTATCATAAATTCATATGACATACCTCCAAAACATCAGAGTCTTCGGATTGAGACTGCGGTAAGGGTTTTTTTTTTTTGAAGGGGGGCAATGCATAGACGATCTATTGTGCTGTGCTCCCTGGGTGCCGCAGGCTTCCAACAGCTTGCGAGCAGTTGTCCCAAACGAACATCCGTTTTACAGAACCTCCCTCAGGTTAAGACCCTTAGGAATTCTAACAACCTGACGGGCTCTAGGGAGAGTATATCTCCCTCCCCACCTGGTAACTACCCAGATTCTTAAATCTTCTCTGGCAGCCTCGCAGTCCGTTAGGAGATGTAATAGAGTTTCCTCCAACTCCCCACAGAGTCTGCATGAGCTGTCACTTTCCAAACCCAGCTTCATCAGGTGTCCCCTGAGTCGACAATGCCCCGTGAAGAAAGCGGAGCTTGTTCTTCCTCAAGCCGATGCAGGGCTCTGATCTCCGTTGATTGTAATTTCTCAGGCAGATCTTGGCCTCTCGCAAACCAGGGAGGGAGTTCCAGAGTTGAGACCTCTTTGCTTCCTCATTCCTTCTTCTCCTCCTTCCTTGAGAAACTGGTCGCTGACCCCACAAAAAGGTTCCAGCTCTAGAAGCGGGGTCGCAGCGCCTATCTGCGCCTGGGCGTCGGCCAACTCATTCCCTTCAATGCCAACATGCCCTGGCACCCACCAAAGGGTAACTTTATTCCTCCTGCCTGAGTTATTAAGTTTACCTAGGCATTCCCAAACCATTTTGGAGCTGATAACAGAAGCACTCAATGCTCTAATGGCTGCTTGTCTATCGGAAAGGATTACAATCTCCTGATTCCTGTATCCCCTATCGAGGTTAAATTGAACGCATCTTCCAATAGCGTATATCTCAGACTGGAAGAAGCTGGGAAACTTACCAATGGGTTCCGAGTGCTTTATTCTTGGACCAACCTGTCCCGCCCAAGTCCCTCGACGGTCTTAGACTCATCAGTATACCATTTCACTTTTGGTGCCCTGCTTCAGAGAGAAGTTTTTAGTGAACTTGTATTTCTTAATCATACCAACTCTAAGGAGGTGCCAGGTAAGGGGGCCCAAAGATGCAGGTAACCACTCCCCGACATCCAGGCCTCCCTCTCCCCCCACACCAGCCCTAGGGATCCTGAGGAGAGCTCCCTTTGCCGCCCTCTCCACCACCAGGTGCAGAGGTCACAGATTGAGGATAACTTCAATCTCGGCGGTGGGGCAAGTCCGCATAGCACCCGTCATGCATAAGCATGTAAGCCGCTGTATCTTGTCAAAAGTCTTCTTGACTGATGCTACCTTGGTCTTAAACCATACCACTGTGCCGTAGGTGATAACAGGTCTCACCATCATGGTGTACATCCACTGTAGGATACTCGGGGGGCAACCCCAGGACTTGCTCGCCATCCTCCTACATGTCATGAGAGCGCCAGTGGCCTTACTAACAATTGATTCAAAATGTTTCTTCCATAGGAGTTTTATTTTTTTTTATTTGTCTGTGTGGAGGGACCAAGCCCTTTGCTATCTAAAGCCCTTCTGGGCCCATATAGCTACCCCAAAGTTTGGAGCCTTCTCAGTGCACTGGCGGCCTCCGGACAGTGTTCTCTCGTTTCAGACAACTCTGTCCATCACCGGACAGTGAGCTGTAAGAGGCTCCTAGGAAGACAAAATCTAAGGCAGCAGCTGGACTCGAACCTGGGACCGCTGCATTCCTAGTCCAGCGCGCTACCACTGAGCTAATCCCTTCCCTATTTTGTACATTACATATAACTGAGGGGTATGTTGTACTGAAATAAAATTTTGAGATGTATTTTGTTAAAAACATAATATTTAGGAGGTGATAACAGGTCTCACCATCATAGTGTGCATCCACCTTAGGATACTCGGGGGGAATCCCCAGGACTTGCTCGCCATCCTCCTACACGTCATGAGACGCGCCAGTGGCCTTACTCACAACTGATTCAAAATATTTCTTCCATAGGAGTTTACTACCAAAAGTTACCCCTAGGTACTTGGCCTTCTTCTTCTACCCCAATTCTGCTCCGGCTAGCCGGATAATTTTCAGGTGCCGAAGTGTTCTTTTCCTAGTAAAGGGTATGACGTGTTTTTCGCTGAATTAATATTCAACTCCATTGAACCGCACCATCCACTAATGATATCTAATCCTCTCTGTATTATGTTACAGAGGGTTTCTTCAGACTTTCCTCTAGCAGTTATGACGACGTCATCGGCATATCCCTGGCAGAAATGCCGAGGTCCGTCAGCTTGTAGAGGAGCTCATCCACCATTAGGCTCCATATTAGAGGTGATAAACCCCCCCTTGCGGACAGTACCGAGTAGTACTAGAAATGATGGTTCGTGAGCCCACCGTCGTCTCTACCATTTTTGTGGACAGCGTCTCCTATATGCGCCTGGCCGTCGTACTGTCCACTCCCGTAGGGCACTACTAAACGCCTCGTGGGAGGTGTTATCAAACGCACCTTCTATGTCCAAAAAGGCACAAATGGCCGTTTCCTTGGCATCTAGAGTCCTCTGGATTACATCTGTCAGCTGATACAGGGCGGTATTCGTCGATCTACCCGCCCGGTATGCTTGCTGACATGGGTGCAAGGGCACCCTCTCCAAAACCTCTATCCTAATGTAGTTGTCCACGGCCTTCTCCATTGTCTTTAAAAGGAAAGACGAGAGGCTGATAGGCCTGAAGGACTTGGGCAGGGTGCCGTCCATTTTCCACACCTTGGGGATGAACCCTAGCCCTTCTTCAAGGTCTCGGTACATTCCCGAGTGCCAAGCTATTTTGTGTAATCCTAACCAGGTGTGGAAGAACCTCCTTTATGCCCTTTTGTAAAACCAGGCGACTTAAAGGGCTGAAAATTATTTATTGCCCATTCTAGCCTTGATGGTTTACAGATGAGTTTAGCCACCTCCCAGGCTTCTCTTCTCGGTCTGTTGGGCCCTGTTACGTCAAAAATATCCTCTGATAGTAGACTCCCCGGAAAATGGGTTTCTAGCAGGAGAATAGCTCGTTGCTACCCGACCTTCTTATAGCTGCCATCGGGTCTTTTGAGCGACATCGTTGCTCCAACACCAAGTTTGGCCATTGTTTTATGCAGCCTGGCCGCCACAGGTAAGGAGCTAACGTCCTCACAGAATTTACTATAACTTTTTATTTTAGCCTTTCTAATCTCCTTGGTGTAGCCAGTAAGCGCCTGCGTATAGCTCTGCCAATCTCCCGTGCGCTTCGCCTTGTGAAAGAGCTTGCGCACTTTGGATTTTAAATTGGACAAATCCTTGCTCCTCCAAGGTACACCTCTACAACAAAGGAGTCAGCTGACGGGGAAACTGTCCTCAAAGGCGCCTACAAGTGCCCATTCAGCTCCTCTACCCGATGCTCCAGCTCCAAGCGACACTGCAGCGCCCTTGCAGTGTCCATACAATTTAGAGCGCAGCCCATTAGTAACGAACTCCTCCCAGTTTGCACGTCTAGGGTTTCTCTAATCCGTCCCCCCTTCACCGACCCCCGCCAGATTGAATGTAATAATTCGATGATCTGAAAGGGAAAGCTCGTCCAAGGCTTCCCAGCTCCCGACAAACTGCCCGATGCTGGGACTTCCAAAGGTAATATCTAAAATCTCATTCCTTGCCATAGACACGAAAGTAGGTGACGCCCCAACATTAAAAATGTCTAGGTGAAATTGGAAGATAAACTCTAAAAGGTACTCACCTCTTCTGTTATTTCTTCTACTTCCCCACACTCTGTTGTGGGCGTTCGCATCGCACCCAACGAGGAGAGGCAGCTTCCGCTCCCGGCAGTATTCCGCCAATCTCTGCTTCTCCGCTGGCGGTAATATCCCTGTCCCCAGCGAAGTAACTAAATGCTGTCACAACAGCGCGGTTGTTCCCTCTTTGGGAAATGGGCCAAGATGGGCACAAGGTCCCGCGTCGTGAATTCTGAAAATAAGTGTAATTAATATGATTTCTGATCAGGATGCAGGCCCTAGGATTTTCACTCTTAGCATCTCATATTACCTTAGCCCGCAGATCTTGACTATCCACGGCTCATGAATCAGCACCAGGCCAAGCAGCCGTTTGGCGAACAACCTTGCAATGGTGGCAGATGCCCTTTCACATAGTGCAGGTTCACCTGGGCTAACCCGGTGCTTGGTTTCAAACGTGCTTTCTCATGGGAGAGTAGGGGGAACACCCCTCAGAGGGTCTTGTGGAGAGGGAGGGTATTCCCCCTCCCCCAGGAGCTTTTTCTCTTCCTCGAATGAGAGACCTCCCCGGAGAGATGAGCGATCCATTGCTTCCAGGGTCTCTCTTTGCTGGACATCTGCTCGTCCTCCGAGGAGAGATCTTCCCTCGGCGGCCCTTCCTCTAGGGTGGAGGTCAAAGGAGCCTGCTGCTCCTTAAAAATTACCCTCGCCCTCCAGCTTCTTCCAGCCTCTAACGGGGAGCTTCCCGATATCGAATGGTACCCCCTCTTGCCTGCCTCAAACGAATGATCGTCGATCCCGACAGTCATCAAGAGACCTGCATTCTCTTCTTTACACCTCATATTCACTCCGACGTTCTGGGCTTAAGGCTAATTTTTTTAGCATTTCCTGATACCCTTCTCCGCACTCCTTGGAATGAAGGAGTGACAGTGTGTTTCCTCGAAATATCTTCTCCCGAGCACGCCATTAACTCCACTCCCATCCAAGTATTCAGGGTCGGTACCCTGCTTTGCAGCCAGTCTGCTGTCTGCTAGTCGAAACAGTCCAACCACAGATTCCCGGACGGAAATGTATACCCTCCAATTGGAGCTTATGCTCCCACCCAAGGGCTATCTTCTCTACTATTGCATCTTCCAGTGCTGATAACTCCTGAGCACTGAGTACTCTCTCCGGAAAGCCCCTAGGCATCACCCCCCCCCCACTCTCACGTGTGTCGCATCAGCATAGCTGGTGCCAGAACGGCGAAGGCTGGGGTCCCCCACTGAGGAGGTCCCGGTTGCTATCGTAGCACCAGAAGGTGCCACCTTTCTACTTTTAATATCTTTCTTCTCGGGAGGTGATATAAACCTCTCCCACTTTCCCTGAGCACGACGAGGTGGGCTGCTGCCCATCCGCTGTGCCCTGTGCTTTTCGGCCTTCGCTCTCGCTTCCTGGGGGCTCTTGCCCACCGAACTCCTGCACCACTGAGGCCTTTTCTCAGAGGATCATGTATCGCCTCCGGTTGCCCTGGAGACGGTGGCAGTAACATTCTCCTCCCGCTTTTTATCCTACCCGGTGTCTCCGCCTTCCTTACCGCACCAGGGGGATGAGCGGGAGCCTTCCCACTACTTTCTGCTTGGCGAGCTGAGCTCACTCCGCTAGTACTAGGCCCATTGCCTTCTTCACCCCTACCAGGAGCTTGCGCCTTGGTTGTCTGAGGTTCCATTTGTACAATCGCGGTGCCCACCCGCTTTCTTTCTTGTGCCTATTCAGCTTGGCGAACAGTACTCGCCTCGCTGGTGCCAGACACAGCCCGCATGCCCGCTTGCTCCTTTGTGGCTTGGACCGCGGGTTGTGGTATGACCGCCTAATAGTAGTTTTAGTGTGTTTCTTCCTTTTCATGGTTGTTCCCACGTATAGTTAGCGTTCTCTGAGGCGGCTGTATCGAAGCCCCGCAAGATACAGCAAGGCCATTTACTACTCCATGATGCGGTCCGGTTTCAGGAAGGCACCGTTATAATACAGCCTGTATTACCCCTGGCTGCAAACCTTCATGGGCACGGTACACCTAACACCCTGCTTTAGGGGAGGGTGTATCTTTGAGGCTGCGCCTGGGAGCACCACCTCAGATGACAAGTGGGTACACCCTTGCCACTGGGGACTTATATCGACATCCAGGTCTAGAGCTGCCGACTTTAGTTTAAAACGAAGGATGCAGTAATACTAAATACTGCGCTCGGTCTTGATGAACAGGAGGTGAAGCCTGCTATTCAGCCTGGGGTTCCCCACACAAAACTGTGGAAAACCCCTTGGTCCCGCGGAAAGGGTTTGGAACAAACCAGTGTTTCACTTATTTTGCAATAGATTACTTCAGTATAGTTTTAATGAGTTAGAGACTATCATTGGAATATCATTGGCAAGAAACATCCAGATGGCTGTAAAGTAATATTTTTTTATTTTTTTTTTTATTTATTTATTTCAACCTGAACATAACAAATACAAAAGGCACGTCAATAACAATACTTCATAAAAATGTATAAAATATTTACAATAACTATAGTATTATGTAAACTAAATCAGCACTGAACTCTAACAACCAAATAAACAAATATCAAGCAATTCACTTCAGTTTAAAGTCGTTAATGCTCCAGTTTGTATCAGTGAATTCTTTTACACTATAAAAACAGTTGGAAATTACAAACTTTTTCAAAATCATCTCAAACTTTCTTATTTCCAACTGTCTTATATTCACTGGGATTTTATTAAAAATTCTTATTGAAACGACATTTGGAAGCCATTCTGTTTTCTTTAACCTTGTCATAGGTAAGTCAATATTTTCTTTGCTTCTTATGGTATACTGGTGCTGATTTCCTCTGGTCACTACATCTTTATTTCTTTTTTGCCTTAAGGCCAGCTTGTATATGTACAAAGAAGGCAGAGTCATAATTTGTAGCTTTTGAAAGAGTGGTCTTCCACTTTCATGTAGCTTTTTTTTCGACATAGTTTTAATCGCTCTTTTTTGCACTTTAAAAATTTTTACAGTATCAGATGAGGATCCCCATAGCTCCACTCCATAGCTCATTCTGGCATGGAATAAAGCAAAATAAGTCATCCTCAATACTTCCAAAGGAACTTCATCTCGTAATTTCCTTAGTAAGTAGACTATCTGAGATAGTCTATTACTCAGAGAGTCAATGTGGATTTTCCAAGATAGCTGACTGTCCAATGTAATCCCCAGAAACACTATCGTGTCATTCTGTTCCCCTTCTTTACGAATACTGAAGGCCATATTCTTTGTTTTGCTATCATTGAGAATCAGCTTATTTTCCTCCAACCACTTTTTCAAACATGAATGTTTGTTTGTGTTCTCTCTGTTACCGTTTTTAAATCCCTTCCTTTGGCAATGAGCGTCGTGTCGTCAGCATACAAAATATTTCTTTTGGGAAAAATTATTCCCACTTCATTGATATACAATAAAAATAAAAGTGGTCCCAAAACAGATCCTTGCGGGACACCACGCTTACTTTTAGCTACTTCCGAGTTTTCACAATTGTAATGCACATACTGTCTTCTATTCGTGATGTATTCATGAAAGAAATTCCATGTGATACCCCTAGTTCCGTATTTTTTTAATTTTGAGAGAAGTATTCCGTGATCAACCATATCGAAAGCCTTACTCAAGTCACAAAAACTCACTATACATTTGACGGCGTCTATAAAAGGACGGCGTCTAACTTCTCCCTCTTCTTTAACTTGAATAGCTGTATGTACTAGGTGGGGCTGAATTCTCCCTCCTGTTCTCCGACTTGGTAAGTCGTTGCGATGAAATTAGAACTATTTTATTTTAATTGAATGTTACTTCAAAAAGTTATTTAGTGTGGAAAAAGAGCGCGCACACACACACGCACACGCGCACACACACAAAAGTGAAAAACCGTAATCATCACAAGAGAAATAATTATTTTTTCTATAGTGAGCTTTTTCATATAACTTTAGGAAAGTATATTCATATTTATATTCATTTATCTAGCTTAAATGCCACTTGAATTTTGTGCGATCATAAATACGCCATATTTCAAAGTTTCATTCATGATGGAATATAACTTCCAGTATTCCAATTTTCTTCAAATTCTTCTAATGTATATTAATACTATGTAGGGGGTAAAACCATATATTATGCTGAAGTGGTACTTTAAATCAAGGGGCGGCAATCTTTTCTGGACGGAGGGCCACTTTCAAAAAAAAAAAATATTTTAATCGGGCCGCACAGTCAGATGTTTTGTAATGTAGTATATACATTGTTGTAGGGGATCTATTGTGACCCCATATGGTATGTAGCTTAAATAGGTTTTTTTTTTAATCAAATGTAAATATTATTTAAAAAAAATAAATAAAATAAAATAATATTTTTTTTTCTTTTTTTGGGGGGCCTTGGCTGCAGAGGTCATAGCCATAGGGTATAGTAGAGCAATCCATTGTCAGTACCGAATTTATTCCTCTAGATCTCAAGGATCAGCCTTACATATATGTATTACTTCCCTCTACATATTGATATCTTGATTTATCCTCTGCGTGGTATATAAATTTATATGTATAAAAGCAATTGTAATTAAATCATACATATTAGGGACTTTCGAAACACTCAATATATGATAATCAAAAAGGAACCAAATCTGGGAATATTTAATATTCCTCATGATAACTTAATCCTAAATTCTAATAATTTGAGCCTATATACACCTATTTACACAGCATTCACACACACATTCATACTAACACCGGGGTGCCAATCCCGGCTCAGGCCCGCCCCGTCCCAAAAACAAGTGGCTCCCAATTATTTACAATATTTACATATATACAAGGTGCAAGGAGATGGCCGCCATGGCCCGAAGTTGCCACCCCTGGCCAGCATTGATCCCCCGCACTTCAATCGCTCACAACACTCATCCAATAAATAAGCTTAAAAATAAACTAATCCTATCTCGCATACACTCGAACACCCATTCTAATAAATACAACCATATAAACAAATACAGACAATCTCAACTTAACATGCACTAATCTAATGAATATACTGGGGTGGAGTACTTGATATTCCTCGCATCCCTAATGTCTTCTATCCTAATATGTACGATACCTGGAAAAATTCAATGAGTGAAATAAAGAATAAATGAAGTAGGAAATAAGGCTGACTCTCATTGTCAATCCATTCATATACCGACACTGATCACCTTAATGTATTCTATAATACATTTATATACTTCTATGTTTGCCTCCTCCAATAACGTCTTATAGTTAAAGAGATAAGTCGACAGAGTCATGATTTTATCCATAAATGTTTTTCTTTCTCTATCGTACTTCGGGCATGTCATGATAACATGCTCTAGATTTTCGTTTTCGCCGCAGTGATTGCAATTACTTGAATTCTCCACGCCTATTTTATTTAAGTATTCTTTGCAGATCCCATGATTACTTCGGAGTCTACATATAATTCGACATAATCGTTTGTCCATACTAGTATGGCTATACCAAGGTTTCCGACCCACTGTTGAATTTAATAACTTATAAAATTTACGTTTATCGTTGGTCGAGTAAGATGTTTGCCATTTCGCCAAGTATTCTGCTTTAATATCTGAATATATATCTTTATAGGGATCTTAATGTCTAGAGGTTCTCCTTCTTCTGTGGCTGTCTTTGCTAATAAGTCAGCCCTCTCGTTTCCTTTGATGCCTATATGTGCTTTTATACTAATCTAACCTTCGTGCCTTGTTTGAGATTATTTCGGTTTCAATGTGGTTAACACACGCTGACACCTTATATTTTTCAGTTTTGTGAGAGCGCTGAGATTGTCAATAAATACTGTTATATCAGTTACGTTAATAAACAGAGCATATTTTAATGCCTCCAAAAGAGCAATCATTTCACAGCTATAAACAGTGGCTACATCAGCTATTTTCAACATTTTAGTTACATTTTTCTGGAGATCATAAAAACTACACCCACACTTATTATTTATTTTAGACCCATCAGTATATAAATGATATGTATCAGGCCAGTTATGATCCACTTGACAACTTCTGGGCAAACATTCTGAAATTCACTCAACTCTGTTATATCTAAGCGGTTTGTGAAATTATATGTAGAACTGAAAACTGCTATTTTGTTATCTCTTTTAATATAATTTTGAAACTTTGCTGTATCAGTATAACTAACGGCTACAAGGAGAAATAGTTTCTTTTCCCAGTATTTACATGTGACCTAAAGTAGCGATCCTGCAATAAATTTCTGGGTTAAACGCCATAACCCGCAAAAGAAACCTATCTGTGAGCAACATTCTTCTATAACGAAGTGGTAATTCTCCACTCTCGGTTAGGATAACATCTACAGGTGTAGATTAAGAAGCCCTGAGCAAAGTCTTATACATTTATTTTGAAGTACATCTACCCATAGACCCGGCACTTTGAAGTACCGGCATGCCCATAAAAAATACATCCATAATCAATTACCGCTCGGATACAGGATCTGTAAAACAATAGCGCCACATTAGGATCTGCACCCCAATTATTATATGTTACCATCAAAGAATGTTTAAATATTTCTCTGCCCTTGTTTTAATATAATTAATATGATATCTCCAGTTTAACTTGCTCTCTATATATAGTCCTAAGAACTTAACTTTTTATACTACTGGGTACATATTATTTCCTAACATAATCTGGTTCTGCAAAGGTACGCTTCTTTTGCAAATAAAAAGGCAGACTTGGGACTTTTCAGACGATATATTAAGTCCATTAATAAAGCACATATTATCTATTTTAGACATTGTCTCATTCAATTTAGATCGACAGATTTCGATGTCAATACTTGATGTTCTATATATATATATATAATAGAACATATATATATATATATATGTATATGTCGTCCGCGTATTGTAGAATTTTAACTCCCGATGGGAGTATTTCTTCTAAGTCTGCTGTGTAGACTGCATATAATAAGAGGGACAATATTCCGCCTTGCGGTAAACCATTTCTAGACACTAATGGACCGACTAACCTGCCATTGACTTTTAGGTGTATAATCTTTCAGACAATATACCTATAATATTGTTAATTAATTTAATGAGTAAGCCTAATGTTTTCATTTTATTACCAAGTATGGGTATTATGACTTGGTCATTAGCGCCTTTAATATCTATGAAGATGCCCAAAGTGGATCGGCCTAAGGTGAACCCTATCTGTATATCGGTTATCAGTTTAGCTATACTATGGATAGTTGATTTCCCTTTACTAAAACCATATTGGGATGTTGGGAGTTTATTGTGGCTCCCTAGCCACCACTCTAAACGATTTTTAATTAATCGCTCGTAGGTTTTTAAGACAAATGATGAGAGAGAAATAGGGCGATAAGAATCACACATGTGAGGACTTTTATTTTTTTTTAATATAGGAACCATTAAAAATTCCTTCCATGAAATTGGAAATATTCCAGTTTCCAATATATTATTAAATATCGATAATAAGATAAGGAGTGCCGAGTCGGTTAAGTTTTTCAACATGGGATATGCTATCTGGTCCTTACCTGGAGAAGTATTAACATTGTGTTTAATGACACTGGTAAGTTCCACGATTGTAAACTTATTAGTAAGAAAATGGGTTTCATCATTATCTGCTAGCTTTATATTTTGTGGCACAAAGTCTGGAGCTAGTTTCTTCAAAAATTCTCCTGTCCAAGAGTTTATTATTGTAGGTTGAATATTTTCAGTATGCCGATTTTTTAATTTTTTCCCAGATACATTTTATAGGGGTAGATTTGCTTAGAGAATTGCGCAATTCATACCATGATTTCCTTTTGGCATCCTTTATAATTCTTTTAGTAATTGCTGTTTTTTTTTATAGCTTATAAAATTTATAAGATTAGCATTATGATTATATTTACGAAAGCTTCTCTCCTCTCTTTAACTGCTCGAGAGCAATCTTTACTCCACCAAATACAATAGTTTTTACTTGTTTTTTTCTGTTTATCACTATTATTATCGCTATTAACAGAGGGAATTGATATAATACATGCTTCATGAATTTTTTCTATAAATTCTTCTTAAGAGAAATTATGATCGTATTCGATACTATTCATATATTCATTAAATTTACTCCAATCAGCTTTATTTAAACTCCATTTACGACTAGTGTTGTTTATTTGTCTGTTACAGTTTATTTGATTAGTGGTTATTATTATTGGAAGGTGATCCGATCCCAGTGGGTCACAGTCCACTCGCCATTCAAACATGCGCCCTATATCACGTGAACTAAAGGAAATATCAACAGCAGAGATACTTCCCTGTGTTAAATTATTTATATATGTAGCTGACCCGTCATTTAAAAAAATTAAATTTGCCTCATGTGCTGCTTCCATTAAATTAATACCCTTACTATCCGACCAACTGGATCCGACTACCATGTGGTGACAATTAAAGTCCCCCAAAATTAAAGCCGGTTTTGGAATGCTAAAAAAAAATTCCGATGACCACAAAATGAAACAGGCCACCACGGAAAATGTCTCTGATCAAAACATGTATTTCGGATGAAACTCAAAATTCAATTTCGAAAAGTTGACTGTCCAAGACTTCTTCTAACAGCCGTAAGGCAAACTTACGGCAAGACCAAGTAATAACTGCCTCGTCCTTATGTCAAATACTTTTCATCAGTCACGTCCTTAAGTCAAATACTTTCCTCCAAAACAATGTGTGCCTAATTTTGCAAGGCTGTAATATCACCCTGTTTATCAAGACTTCCTGTGATAATCTCAAATCAATCTACGACGAGCAAAATCACTGATATTTTTCCAACACTATGAAACACTCACTATAATAACTACCATGATTATTGGAAATATTGTTGTGAATAGTCTGTATTGGGAATGGGTGAGCAGAGTCCCTAGATTTATATAACTCTTTAATTTCTATTAGTCTAGTAAATTACAAAATCATTGAAAAGAAGCGATTGGTCTTTGTATATCTGATTGCAGATTATAGGACTGGGCCCTGTTTCACTAAAGTTGTCAATGGAATGTGTCATGCCCAACTTGCTGGAGTGGTATGTACAAGAACTTTGTGCTGTGCGACAGTTGGCAAAGCTTGGGGACATCCTTGTGAGAAATGCCCTAGCCACCTTGAATGTGATGAAGGATATATTAAAAACATACATACTGGACAATGTACAGGTTGGCAAATATTATCTCTGTCATTTTATATAAAATTTTCATTTTTTCATTTTGTTCTATACATGTCTTTTACTTTGTGGTGAATTGTATACTTTTCTGCTTTGTTAAAACTGCAAAGAAATACAAAACTCTCTCTTATTCCCACCGTAGACATCGATGAATGTGAAGCGATACCTGGTCTTTGTATGGGTGGAAGATGCATTAACACCGAAGGCTCATTTAAATGTGAATGTCCAATTGGCCAAGCGAGAAGAGATGATGACAACACCTGTAGAGATGTGAATGAATGTCGTGAACGGCCAGATGTTTGTGAAAATGGTAGATGTGTAAATACGGAAGGAAGCTATCATTGCATTTGTGATCCTGGATTTATACCAAATCGCGACAACACAGCTTGTATTGGTAAGTTTTAATTGAACTTTAATGCATATGGCTGTAAAAATAAATTTTGTAAAATTAATGATGAATTGTTATTAGATGCAAGACAGGCCTATTGCTTCACGACTGTCACTAAAGGAGGTATCTGTATGAACAGTTTAGCTGTGCGACTGTCCAAGAGAGACTGCTGCTGTGGCATGAATGTGGGCAAAGCTTGGGGCGAAGATTGCGCTCTCTGCCCCCTCCAAGGAGAAGGTATACTCTGTCTACGCAGCTTTAGATAAATTTTATAAATTAGTTTGATGCATTCTCATATTAAAAGAAAAGTTGCGATGGTGTGAACTTTTCATTTAAAGGACACACATGAGGTTTCATTTAAAGAACATGTTTTGAAGCCTCTTATAAAAAAATATTTTAAGCGAATGCCCTGTTTATGTCATATGTATCAAACAAAATATCTCAAAGTAAAATTACTGAGGCTGTATTGATATTCCATTACTGCCACCTCCATCGCATTCAACCAAAATTTCGGTCAAAATCCTTCAATAAAAAGGGAAGAAATCTTTACTGAATGGCTATTCTAGCGGACTTTCTCCAAAATGATGGCACCGATTTTCTTTAAACTTTGTTACACTAAGCACGTATATTAGGCCCAATACTTCTGTTTCAGAAAAATTGAGTTTTGGAGCACTCTGGATGAGCTGCCAAAGTTCCTTTCGAAGGCCACCTCAATATAGAGTTCTATTACTAAATAATATTAAGCAAATCATTGTACAATTATTTCAAGTAGAAAATCGGGTTTTGCTGTAGTGGTTATGAGCATGGACTTATAGCTGGGAGGTCCCAGTTCGATCCCGCGTTTAACTGCTAAATTTTATATTCGTTTAAAAAAGAAAGTGCTAAGTAAAGTAATTCGTTTAAAAAAGTAAGTGGTAAAGTAGGTGCTTCCGCCCCCTTCCACAACACCTAATTTGGTAGTTGGACGTTAAGCCCGCCTGAAAAAATAGGCATTACTTTACAATTCTGTAAATTCACCTTCCAATTAATTATTTTCTTCAAATTTGGATTAAAGCGACGTATATTACTTCATATTGTGTAGATGGTACTACCGTTTATTATGTGTAAAGAAAAGCTTGCAGCTCTCCCACATCCTTCAAACAAACAATATTGCTGGCAAAATGTTTGAAATAAAAGTGGAGGGCGATAATTGCAATTATTCCTAAGTTTAAACAAAAGCGTTTCCGACAAAATTGCGAAATTATTCAGTAAGACGTGATTCGGGTTGATGGATTTTCGACCGAAATCTTTCTAGAACGGAATATCAATTGTGAAGTTCCTGCGATTTTTAATTTTTTTTTTCAGAGATGTTTTGTTTACAGACCCATGTAAAATTCTTACCATGTCATTCAAATCAATTGCTGTTGTTGGAGCTGTTTTCAAGAAATTTGCGAAACATTGAAAAAGCGTTCAGTAAAAGTTGCATTTCTATAATTTTACAGAATCTTTGTGTCGGATCTTACGATGATATCTAAACAGAATATCGAGTTTGTGCTTCATGATTTTTCGTTTCATGAAATTTTGTTTATAGAAAGACATACTGTTTATCTGTTTTAGCCACATAGCCATCCCATTCCCACTTTTATTTTATTTTTTAAATACCACGGCATCTCTTACTAAAGTGTTTCTAGAAGCTACTGATCCTGTCTCTTCTATTTAGTTTAGCATACTCCTCTCAAGGCTTCTTTGCCACTTTTTTATCTTCTTTTATAGTATTTTCTATTGTTCGACTATGTCTGGTACTCGATGTAAAATAGTGTATTGCTATTAAATATAAGGCTTTTCCACTTAAACTCTCGTTGGCCATAAATTATTCCAAGAAAAGCGACCAGAATTTATTCCATGAAAGTGGGAACCCTCTGATTTCCTTAAGGAGTATGTTTTGGAAAGAGACTGTTCGCCCCAAGTCAATTAAGTTATCAGCAATTCAATATCGGGTTCGTTAATTTTAATTAGATGTTTTTATAAAAACATGATTGAATTATTCTGATTATTTTGTTCACTATATTAATATTTGGGATTTTATCCGTCTTAGTTTGTATATTTTTTATTTTCCTGAACGGTTTCGGATTTTCATCCATCGTCAGAGTAAGGCTAAACAAATTTGTGTTGGATGAAAATCCGAAACCGGTCATGAACATAAAAAATATATGCTACGACGGATAAAATCCCAGATGTTATCCAGCATTGCGGACCCACCACATAACTAACATTACTAGTTGCTTAAACAGTTTCACTGAAATTTACAGCTGTAGATAATCATTTGCATTGATAAGCCTAGACTAAAATCATTCTATTATTACAGTTTCTTACACACGACTGTGCGGAGGAGGAGAGGCTGACGGTCCTGGACACGCTATGAACGTGGATGAATGTGGCCTGAGACCAAATATCTGCGGCGGTGGTCAGTGCATTGATACGCCTGATGGATACACTTGTCTTTGCTTTCCCGGATATCAGAAGGGTCCAACACAAGTGTGTGAAGGCTAGTTAATATTTTCATAGAATTATATAAATATTTAGTATACAATTATACAAATATTTTTCACTAGATTCGTTCATAGCTCTTGCGGAGACCTAGACTGCAGTATCTAGAAAAGTAGATCTTGAATGGAATCTAAAGGAAATGCTTGAATCTCTGTTTTTGAGAATTGATCTTCATCAATAATAAAATAATATTAATAGCTCAAAATCAAAAGTTTTGCCAAGTGATAAGAAAAATGGGTGATACAAAACTGTCCATATATTTAAATAATAAAGAACTAGAAACAGTGAATGAGCTGAAGGACCACGGCATCAAATTTCATTCCATACTAAATTGGAATTCAAACACATTCAAAAGATTGGTGATAAAAGTTTACGGTTGACTATTATGTTGTCGCGGTCTGCATTAGGTTTAAGGCTCTGAAAATGATGAATATGGAGCCATTTTGTCTCTCTTAATTTAAGCTTTGCCAGAGTGGTATCACGCTCTTGAAAAGAAATCTAATATTAAAAACTGAGACAAGTTCAAAGACTGTTCCTGTTGATGATTATTAAAGGATTTCGCATTATTTCCTACGAAGCAGCATGCATTATTGCGAATGTTATTTCAGTAGAAATCAAATGTGAAATCTTTAAAAAAAACAAAAAAAAAAACAGGGTAATTAGCAATGTGGATGACGAACTAGAAATGGATATAGAGAAACAATGAATTGCTCAGCTTAGCTATGTCCCTGACTTGATGGCCAAAATAGGCTTGAATGATTTTGAAAAACACTCTGATCAGCAAATAGTGATATACACAGATGACAGCAAGTATAGTGGAAAATTTGGTTGTTTCATAGTCTTCAAGATCCAGCATGTCAATATGATTCTCTATCTTGGCAAAATTAGCTTACACCGAGCGTAAGATTTTTGAAATAAATGTGCTCGTTTTATGCGAAACATTATCTTAAGGTGTCTCAGGTAGTCCCGGATAGGACTGAATTGTTACTAATAGTGAGCATTTTATTTTATCAGTATATTAACAACTAGATTTTGATAGTGCTTCAAGATTTAATTAGTTTCTAATTATATGTTATAAATATAGGTTTTTCGTTCGTATTTATTTAGTTTTTATCTTGCTTAAATATGCATTGCATATTTATTTAGCAATGCCTTTGAAGTGCTTGCAATGCAGAAGTACGGTGTATGGAGAAGCAAAAATGTATTTTTAAAAGAAAGACACATGTATTTCCTCAAACTATATTTAAGTGAAAACTCAATTTCGAAAATTTCACACGCTTGCAATATTTCCTCTTACAACAGTAAGAGAAAGTAATAGACTTCGCATGCTGTTGGGTTTCTTCCCAGGGCGTTATAGCGAAGAAGCTGGGCCTACTACAAAGCATTTGTTAAACATTAATTAAAACGAATATTTCAATATAATCAAAACCAAAATCCGGTTGTTTTAGAATAAAAAATATTTTCTTCAGATAATATGTTGCAAGATATGCAGATAGACGTAATAACATTCCAAATAAAGTCCTATTCTATTACTGGATAGCTGTTAAAGTAAACATGTCCAACATCCAACATGTCGTTGACCTTTAATGGTTCTCTTAATTATATAAGCTAATCATTTTCACTTTTCTTTAAAGACTTTCTTGATCAAATAAATCTTCTTTTTGTTTGACATTAAATTTACTCATAATTTGTCAAATCAGTCTTGTTTATTCCAATGATATTTTACTTACATAAGACAGTTTAATATTTTTTATTGTTAATTTAGGATAAATTCAGTAATAAATTCGAAAAAGTAAACCATTAAAAAGACTAAGTTAATTTACATTTTTGTAATTAACAGTGTACCTACAATAGTCTGTAAATTAAATTATTGAAATATCAATAAGTAAAAAGAAAAATAGATAATATTCTTAAATATTGGTATTAAAAAACCTTGGGACAGTGGTTGGTGCATTAGTTACCTTATGATAACAATCTTACTAACACGATGTTTGCGTCTGTGATTCGTCGACCGGAAGTGCGACTCACTTAGTAAAATCTGCTGAATGCTTACAAATTGATCCACCATCGTAACTATTCCTTAGTAAGATCTTTAACTAATTTAGTTTGTTTGCAACTCTTGTTTTAAATGGCTTTCTTACAGCGAAGCAGTAAGTTCAAAAAATATAATAAAAATCTAGTGCGAAACACTCGATGACCTTCTCTTACTGCACTTTCTAACTGACAAATTTTTCAAAATTTCTTCAAACCTGCAATTTTATTTCCTATAAAAATCCTTATAAAATCATTTCCTAAAAAAAGATTCAAACGAAGTAATAGGCCTTTTTATGAATAATAGAATATCAAAATTAAGAAAACTCGATCTGGTATCGTTAACGAAGAAAACTGATAAAAACAAGTTCACAGTTTCATAGTCGATTTTCTCCGAAATTGGAATGTACAACTGTCCTAGTCCTATGAACTATCATGTACAACTGTCCATTACAATATAACACTGAATAGCACTTTAGAGGGATGTCTGAAGAAACCTCTTCCAAAAACCAAAGCATTAGAGAAATTCCGCTGAAAGTCATCCCTAGAAAGTAGTATCTCTAAGCAATTGAATTTTTATTATTATTGTGATGGAAGTATTACATTTCTTACGGGATCTATGTACTGCGCATATGACACTCCCTAAGCGATACCAGCGCTCGATAGGTGCCACATTAAGTAAACAAGTTCGCCAAGTCCCAAGTTGGTAACCAGATTTTCTAATAAGTAATGGTCCATTTCGCAGCCAAAATGCCTATGAACAGTGTTCACCGAGTCAACATTTCTTAAAAGTAAGAATGTTTAAACAGCCTTATAAAGCCTAACAACTTTTTAAACAATCTTCAACGAGTAAACAAGTCTTAAAGCAAAAATCTTTATATAACGTGGTCTTAAACTCAAGAATAGTTTATGAACACGAAAGTTTATAAAGAAGTTACGTTCAGCCACTGATCTCTCTAGTCGCTCTCTTACTCTACAATTCCCATTAGGGAATCAGTAAAACATTAAATATGTGCGCATTGTAATTATCAGTTGTCTCTTTCTTCAATCCGAATACTATTTCCACCATTAATTCATTCCTTTTTCACAATCATTTAAAATAAAGTTTGTAATATTTTTCAAATGCCTATATAAGTTACACAGTTTTTCTATACTTTTTCAGATATTGACGAATGTCGTCTAGGGTATTGCATGGGTGGAACTTGTTTCAATTCTCCAGGAAGTTTCCAGTGTACTTGTCCTCCAGGTTTTGATGTTTCTTCAGATGGAAGAAGGTGTATTGGTAAGGAGGTTACTTAATTTTCTTTAATTAAACTGCTAATGATTATACCTATTTGGCTCATCGTATGTTTAGGAATAAATGAATAATTTTTTCAAATTTACTTAGAACATGTTCTACTACATTTCATTTATATTAAACAAATTTATGCCATTAAATAGAATAAAAGTATATATATATATATACATACCCCATATAAATATCTCAATATTTCTTTAATTAAATTCTCAAATGAATACTTTCAGGTATTCAGGCTTGCAAGCTGCTAAGCTAGCTGTCCTGTACATGATGGAATACTACTACTAACACTCCTCACATATTATCATTATAAAGATTCTGATAACTTTTAGTCCATCAGTTTTATCGAAAGTTTACAGTTACACTTTATTTGGTTAATTATTAGCCTTTTACACTCGACGAGCTCCTCATATTTTGGCACATTTTTTATTATAAATGATTAAATTTCAGAAAATTTCTCTTTGTTAATAAAAGATGAGATGGAATGTAATTAAGAATTGTGAATTTTATGATTACGAATTGCAAGTATGGCAATAACGATGAATGAAGTTCATCCAGTTTCATTTTATTTACTTTTTTTCAACAGATCATGATGAATGTTCACAAAGTGGAATGTGTGCAAACGGCGTGTGCATAAACACTGATGGTTCGTACGAATGTAAATGTAGAAATGGTTTCGTCCGTTCACCTACTGGTCATTCTTGTGTAGGTAAGTGTAACAGGAATTTAATAATGCAGACATGAACTGATGGTCACATCAGAGCAACTTACCATTCTTAATTTCTACAAATTTCAAAATAAATTGAAAAATCTGGTGTGAAACACTCACACGACTTTCTCTTTCTGCTGTTAACAAAATTCTAATAGACAAATTGTCTTCAAACTTATAATTTATTCAATGTTTGTCTTCAATTTTATATCAATGGGAGAATTTAAACTTAATAAAATGATTTAGTGTTTTTTGGAACGGTGATTTAAGGCTTTTCTTTAAAGTGGTTTATTTCAAGATTCTCTATGCTTCCATCATCCTCATAAATTAAGTGCATTAATTGAATTAAATTCAATTTTGAAGAATTTTGTCAACAGAACTATGAAAATTGCTTTCAGGGTCAGGCTTATGTATAAGACACCAGACTTTGGATTCCCTGGAATCGTGCATAATCACATCTACGGTCTTTGAAAACACGGTTTATTAAAATAGCTTCATTTAAATGTCCTATATGTTTTAGTCAGATTAAGCCAAGCAGAAATTCTACTTCACTCCTCAATAGATTTGTCTATTGCTTCAAAACAACTCTAACGTTTTTCTTTAAACTTAGTATACTATACTTGCTATATACATGTATAGCAATGTCTCACACTTTTACTAAAAGCATGACTCCATTTCATTTCAATCGTTTCTGCAGAAGGGATGCCGATGTCAGTGCCAGTGCATTATATTACAGGGTTGTATCCATCAAAAACAAAAATTAAGTAAGAATGAAAAATGTCATTTACTTATAGTTTAGCTCCCCCCCCCCCATAATATTAAAAGCCGAAATATTTAGTAAACATTCCATTTTGAAGAAAATTTGGTAGTATTAGTGGAATGTAAATTGCAGTAAGAGAAAATCATTTTAGTGTTCCACACTAGATTTCGATTCTTATGAAATGTGAGATGTTCACCCCTAAATCGCTCACTGTTGATTACAACTCACTGTTTATTCTTACCAATTGGAGTATATATAATTATTGATGGAATTTACATTTTAATGTGCACATTAATAAATTAAGCGTTTTAGCACAATTACGGATGGCAATAAAAAAAATTACTCGAATTCACATTAATGGTATGACCAGAAAATATAATAGCGATAATCTGTGTAAATTTTGTACTTCTGGTGAAAAAGATGATGTTATTCACTTTTTACTATATTGCCCATCCTTTCTGGCTCAAAGCCAGACCTTTTAAATAAATATATAGTGTCAATTAATACCCCTTGCCAAGCTATAGAAGAGTTATTAACTGTTGGAGATATTAATCATCTGAATAGTATTTACCTGTTCATTATTAAAACAATCTCTGTGAAGGCACAAATGAGTGATATGTAATATGATCATTACTATTGTCATTTATTTATTATTATTATTATTATTATTATTATTATTATTATTTTGTTATTATCTGATATAAATGATTTATTTATTCAATTTTCTTTTTTTCTGTTTCTCTTTTCTCTCACGATGTTATATTTCTATTATGTAGTGCATATCTAGAGGTTTAATATTGTTTTTCATTACTGATATAAGGTTTTTCTGATTTTATTGTTTTATTTTTTATTAACTAAGAGACATTATTATTATTGTTATTATTTTCATTATTGTTGAAGAGAATTTTCAATACTATTTTATTTATTTATAACTGGAAAGTATATTTGTATTGTTTTGTTTGATTAGAGCCAAACCTCCTGTAACTGTAAAGTATTACAAAATACAGTATATTTTCATTCATTCATAATTATTGAGGGAAGGGATTATCTCAGTGGTAGCGCGCTGGACCATACGTGGAGGTCCCGGGTTCGAGTCCAGCAGTGCTGCCCTTATATTTTCTCTTCCTAGGAGCTTCTACATCTCACTATTCGGTGATGGCCAGTTCACTGAGAAGGCTGCGGGAGGCATAATAGATTTTCAAATCGCAGTGCAATATCCCCTATAAAATCTGTCTAGAAAAATCATTAATTTAAGCATACATTAGCAATGAGTAGAAATTCATTTTTAATAAATACCATCTTCCAATGTTTTCTGAACATTAGAAAACATTGGAAGATGGTAATTCTATATGTTTTAGATGAATAATTATTTGTGTTTAGGTTAAATAATTTTTAATGAAAATCTATTCACGTTCTATCTATTCTAATCTGAAATATTCACAATAACCAAGCCCACAACTCAAGAGCCTAGATATCTGCAGCTCAGAGCATAGTGTAGATTTAGAGACTAAATTAAAACTGCTATTTCTGTTTTTACATTAATTTAAAGTTAAATTTGGAGAGAGCAGATAGAAAAAATTCAAAAATTATTTTTTGTTTAAATTACAGACAGTGATGAATGTTATGAAAATCCACTAATTTGCCTTAATGGAAGGTGTGAAAATGTTCCTGGTTCTTACAAGTGCATTTGCGAGGATGGTTTTACGGTCTCATCAGACGGCGCATTCTGTGTTGATACAGACGAATGTTCTAAACCAGGCGTTTGTACTAATGGAAAATGTTTCAATACTGAAGGTTCATTCAAATGCATGTGCGATTCCGGTTATAAACTTTCTACTGATAGAAAAAGTTGCATAGGTAAGTATCTTGTAATTATTTCTCTCTCTCTCTCTCTCTCTCTCATTATCTCTCTTTTTCCTGTAGTGATCTAAATACTTAAGAATTTTTTTGTGTTCTGTAATGTTATTTATATTATTGTGATCAGTTTTGCTTACGTTAATTTAATGTGGCAATAACACAGACTTCAATGTGGCCAGATAACGACGAATGCCTAGGCCAAAATCCGCCTTGTCAAAACGGAAGATGTGTAAATACTATTGGAAGTTTCAAGTGTGAATGCCATATTGGATTTAATCTTGGCCCGGATGGAAGATCTTGTGTGGGTAAGTTTGTTGAATACTTAATTTATAACTAATAAAAGATTTGTATTTTAACATTTATTTCCACGCTCATAATAATAATAATATGTTGTTTAAACCCCACTTATGGGCTCTACCATATGATTTCATATAAATATATCAGTTCTCCCCCTTAAATACTGATTTTAGAATTTGGTTTATGTGCCGTTTCCAAATGACCCCATTGTCCATTAATATTTTATAAATAACTTCGCCTTCCTCCAACGTGGTTCCCCTCCATAGTTTCAAGCCGGTACTCTATCTCCTATTTGTAAATCTCTTGGCAGACGTTTTTTTCCTGTAATCTGAATTAATAGTGTCCATTATTAAAGTCAGTCGGATTCGATTAGTCCTTCCAAACATTAATTCGTAGGCAGAATATCCTGTATGGTTCATTGTTTCTTTTAACCTCATGAGCAGTATGTTAAGCTTTGTCTCGGTGTATCCGCTCCATAGCTCTCAGTCCCTTTTTAACAGTTTGGACAAATCATTCTGCCTGGCCGTTTGATGAAGGTTGGAAGAGACAGTGGTTCTATGAAGAATCCCGTTTTTCTTAAGGAATGTTCTAAAGATAGAAGTGAACTGAGCACCATTGTGCACAAATAAAAGATTTATATTTCAACATTTATTTCCACGCTCATAATAATAATATATAATATGTTGTTTAATCCTCACATATGGGCTGTGCCATATGATTTCATACAAATATCATATCAAAGTTATTTAAAACTTCACTGATTTCTAATATAAATAAGACAAGATGAAAATCTATGTTAATCTGATGAAATCCTTTCTATGAGATGTACTTTTTATTCTTAACTCCCACGCATCTTCGAAGTTCCGGACGGTGGCAGTGCAGTATCACCTAAAAGAAAGAATGGCAACGTTTATGTGTTATATTATATGTATTTTATTTCAATGATTATATATTTCATATATTATATATTAAGTGTTTGCTTTTCAAGTCCGGTTATTTTTGTTTTTACATTACTTATTTTTTGTATCTTAAGTGTTATAATGGGAGGGGTAAAAGGTAGGGATGTGGAAATGTTTATTGACTTGGAAAAAGCATACGAAGCATCCCATGGAAGCTCTTGTGGCACGCGCTAAATATGGCCGGTATAAGTGAAGAATTAATAGATGGTATAAAGTCGATATACAGGGAGTGCAAAGGTAAAAGTAGGAACATATATATCAGAAGAGCTCCAACAAAAGCTCAAAACTCAAAAGCTCTCCTGCTGTCCAATGTTGCCGTCTCTATTTAAGATATATATAGATATGGCCCTGAAAAACGGGGAAAATAAATGTGAAAAAATGGGAGTTCCAATTCGGGAGGACATCTACAAAACAATTTCCTGTTTGCACACGATCAGGGGATTGTAGCACAGGATAGTGACGACATCAGCTATGTGTTGCTATAACTGACCGAGGGGCATAAGCAATGAGGCCCAAGAATAAACTACAACAAGACGGAGCTCTGGTCAAAAAAAGCGCTGTCCTTATCTACTTAGAAGGCAAAGTAATAAAAATTATCCGAAACTTCTAATATGTAGAGACAAATGGCTCCCTAGTAGAGACAAATGGCTCTCCCGATCAAGAGATTTTGCGGAGGATAATTGAAGGAAGAAGTGTATCTCCATGCTGAACAAAAAACTTATATACCACGCAATCTTCGAAAGCATAATCTGTACAACTGCGAAACATGGACGAAGAAAAAACATCTCCGACAGAAACTTTTAGCGGGGGAGATGGATTTCTGGCGAAGGTCTGCAATGATATCAAGGATGGACTGAGTAACAAACGCTCGAGATAGGTCCATAATGAATACAGGAGCAAATAACCTTAGACCATTGAAAGAAAGAGGCTCGAGGGGTTTGGACCTGTTAAGTGAGTGCCAGCTGGGGGATTGCCGAAGAAAATTTTGCAGTGGGAGGTTAAAGGAAGAAGATCCAGAGGTAGGCCAGGGAGAACATGAAGGGATGAGGTATGCGAGAGTCTCGTGGTGAATAGCCTGAGCAAAGATGACGCTTTGAATAGGGCAAATTGGAAAAGGGCAATAGAAAATTTAGGCTGAGGAAAACTGCAGATCTGCGGAAATTCCTAGGGAAGTTGGTTATGATATTGGATGTAATGGTGAACTAATTGATGGTGATCAATGTTCAATATATTATGGTCAATATTTATTTATTTGTTTTATTTATTTATTTATTTGTTTATCGCTTATAAATTTTACGCTTGTAGCAATGAGTTGCCCTACTTTTAATATACAATTACAAAAACAGTATTATAATATAGTGTGCATATACATAATATTTCAAATAAAATAATAGTAAAATTTTAAGCATGATAATGACGATAATAATAAATTATTAAATATTATTAATAGTAAAAAAATAAATAATACAACTGTATAAAACGAATATAATAAAAGAAACTCCGAAATAAAAATCAAATGAAATCTTGACAACTCTATCTGAATAATAGATAGATATAGATATCTGTCTAGATCGATATAGATAAATATAATACAAAATAATAATAACTAGTCTAATAACTTGTCAAAATAATAATAAAATAAATGAACTTCAGCAGATATTAACAATAAAGGCAAATATAATGTAATATTTTACTTACAGGGATAACAATGATAACTATAAAAGTTGAAGATAATAAATAACCGATACATAGTAAAATAAACATGTATCTGACTTAATCTAATACTAAAGAGTTTCGAAGTTTTAAGCTATTGATATATTGATACTGATTTTAAGCTAGTGATATATTGACTGTATACGAATAAATATTTTTTAATTTTGAATAGGAATCGTTTTTTAATAAATTCTCCAATTGAACCCGGGAAGGTAGTTAGGTTTAGTGTAATTTTGTATAAATTTTGTCCTAAAGTGGTTTAATGTATGACTTGATATATTGTTAATGATCATCCTTATCAAGAAGACATAATTAATGGGCAACAACTTTCTGGGAAAAACTTGTAATTTATACCTTTAGCTAATATTCTGGGGTGTTTTTTTGAAATTAATCTCATCTGGCTGGCGACCCTAACCATGTCAGTATGTATTTTATATCGAATATAGCCTTCAACCAACCAAGAGAACTGATATTCCTGAAGTTAAGTTAAAACTGGATTGTACAGCTAGTTCGGTATCTTTGTCGATATATGGTTATTAAATTTCTTCAGGTTGTCACCATATTTAAGTGAGGCCAATCCCACATCCTGGAGATCCCAGACATCCTGTCCCCCAATTGCAAATAACAAATCTCTTAATCTACATGCCCAATTAAACGGGATATTTTTATTATCAATATTCTTTACTAAGCAGTCATAACAGATACGCGGCAATCTTTCAGCAGGCTCGGAGAGAATTTTGATCCATAAATTGACATCCCGCTTGAAAATTCTAAATATTAGATGCAGAAAACCTGTCTCCAATCTGACATAATAATCTGGTATATTTTGAGGCAAACCTAAGATAATCTTCAGAAATGTAAGCTGTGTCTTTTCCGCATAGCTCAGTCCCCAGACTTCAGAAGAATATAATAATATATTAATGATAAGAGTGTTAAATAAATATATTTTAGTTTCCCTGCAACTGACTTCGATCTGGACAGAAGAGAAATTATTGAGGGAATGGCTGCTGAACAGCTAGACAGTAATTATTAGCGGCGGAGAGAAACTTGGCAGAACAGGCAAATGGAACTCCCAAGATATGAGAAAGAAGCAATTTTCTCCTCCCAACAACTATGTAGCCACAAATTTAAAAATATAATTATATTTAAAACAGTTGGAAGTTTTCTCAGTAGATAGTGTGCAGGCACTACTTTCATACGAGAATATTTATTTAAATGCAGCACATAATAAGTCTGAATTTTGAGCCACGAAGTATGAAGAGTGCTTTAAAATATAGTATGAGTAAACACGTTACCGGGAGGTACCTCTCTCTTTTTTCCGTCTCTCTTATTATTATTATTATAATATTCGGGTGCCTAATGGCGCGGGACCCAAGCCTATGTGGCTCTTATCCCCCCGATACCCCCCGTAACCCCTTAATTAATCTCCCCCGGTAACTTGCCGGTTAATCTACAATATCCCAAGATATCCCTAAACTCCAACTCCACCAGGTAATCCTGCGGGAGTGGTGTCCTCCCAAATATACGAAACCTAGATCCAGTGAAACGGGGACACTGACATAAGTAGTGATACACCGTTTCCCTAACTCCGTCATCACAGTTCTGACAAATGGGACTCCGCGTCCTCCCTATGTTAAACAAGTGACTGGACACCCAAGTGTGTCCAGTCGCTATCCCTACCAAGGTTCTCAAACCCGTCCTACTAAGAGACAGGAGATACTCCGAAATTCCCTGCTTGCTTGACTTTATAAATCTTTTAGCTTGGAGGCACCCCTGCGTGTCCCCCCAGCGTTTCTCCAAAGCCCTCGTCTCCCAAAGTCTAATCTGTTTGTCGCGAAACGTCTTTGTAACGGCCAGGGCTGGTTCAGGTCCACAAAATGGTAATGATGATCCCTCCCTGGCCAGCCGATCCGCCCTCTCATTGCCCTCTATACCCGCATGTCCGGGTATCCAATAGAGATGCACCTTACCCCTCCGAGCCAAAGCGTTGAGCTTCCTCCTACATTCTCCCACTAATTTCGAACTCCACCAAGGCTTACTCAAAGCCCTTAGTGCGGCTTGACTATCGGAGAAGATCCGCACTTCCTTAAACTCTCCTAGCCACTCCCCCACAAGGTGGCAGCATTCAATGATGCCCACCACCTCAGACTGGAAAACAGTGGCCAAACCACCCAAGGCCACCGAACTCCCTCTATCCAACTCCTGAAACCATGCTCCCGCTCCCGACAGGCCAGTACCCTCCTGCCTAGAGCCATCTGAATAGCAGCGAATAATACCGCTGCCCGACTCCGTTGGCCTCGTGAGGTTATCATCCCCTATACTACCAATCGTAATCTCATAATCTCTCTCAAATCCCCATTTCTTGCTCGTCTCATCAAGCTTGGATAGCAGAAATCGGTTCACTCGCCAAATTTCGTCCTCGATCCTAGTGTGATCCCCCCGAAAGGTTCTCACCCATTCTCCCTTGCACCTCATTCTGAGGTACCCTTTCATTGCCTCCCCCGTTACCGCATACTGAAGAGGGGATAGCCCCAACAGCATCTCCAGTGCCACCGTCGGTGTCGTTCTCATCGCGCCAGTGATAGCCGAACAGGCCATGCGCTGCACTCCTAGCAATTTCTTACTATTCCTTCCCACCAAGGTACCAGACCACCATGCCACTGCGGCATAGAGTATCCTTGGCTTCACCAACTTCTCATAAATCCAGTGGATGCCTCGGGGATTAACTCCCCAGGTCTTACCCGCTAATCTCCTACACTGCCAGAAAACCTTCTGTCCCTTCTCACATACATACTCATTGTGAGCCCGCCAATTCAACGAACTGTTGATGAGGACCCCCAAGTATTTGACCTCTCTGCAAATTTGCACTTCATTGCCGAAGAGCCTGGGTCTCCCAAGCCCCTCTAATTTCCTTTTCCTGGTAAAGAGAACTAAGGAACTTTTGTCCGGGTTGACGGACAAACCATAGTTCCTACACCACTGCTCCACTTAAGATAACGCCGACTGCATCAAGTCACTCACCACACTCAGATGCTTCCCTGTGATTAGGATTACCCCATCATCGGAGTACATCTGCAGGTAAAATCCCTACGGTTCATCTCCCAAAGTAGCTCATCAACGATGAGGCACCAGAAATGAGGAGACAAACTCCCACCTTGGGGAAAGCCCCTACTGGCTTTCACCCTTCTCTCCGCAGCTCCCAGACGAGAATAAACAATCCTCGAAGTCAGGAGGTTGACTATCCATCTAACCAGGGTCCCATTCACACCCCTCTCCTCCAATAGCACTCTAATTCTATCGTGGGCCACGCTGTCGAAAGCCCCCTCAATATCGAAGAAGCATCCCAGCGCGTACTCTTTAGACTCCAACGTGTGTTCAATTCTCCCCACCAAATTGTGGAGCGCAGTCTCCGTTGATCTCCCCGCCAAATAGGCATGCTGGTTCCCGTGAAAGGTATTCTTTATGTCGCAATCCTCCATTAAGAAAAGGTCGACCAACCTCTCTAAGCCCTTCAACATGAAGGACGCGAGGCTGATCGGCCTGTAAGCTTTAGGGTCGAGATAATCCAGCTTCCCTGGTTTGGGAATGAACGCGACCCTACTGACCCTCCAAGCCCAAGGGATATAGCCCTGACTTAGGCTATCCCTCAGTATTCCTACCCATGTACTTCCGAACATGTTCCAACTCTCCTGAATCAGCACCGGGTACAAACCATCCATACCCGGCGACTTGAATTTACTAAAAGTAGCGAATACCCAACTCGCCCTCCTCAAAGTAACCACTCAACTTGCCAACTCCCTGCTCTGCAAATCCCCTCTCTGTGCGTCAGGTAAAGCACCCACGCACCCTCCAACATCTCCACATTACCCGGTAAGTGTCTATCCAGCATCACCCGTAACACCTCATTATGGTTATAGGTGATCTGTCTATCAGGCTTCCTAATACTGTCCAACGACAACTCCCCACTTTTACCTAAAAACATAAAAACTCGATTTACCTCCTGTTCCCCATCCAGGGTTTCGCAGAAAGTCCTCCAAGAGACTCTCTTCGTTCTCCGGATCTCTCTTTTATACTCTCGCTTGGCCTGAGTAAATCTTTCCCAGTCTTCCTCCGCGTTATTCCCCCTAGCTTTCCTCCTTAACCGCCTCATTTGTTGTCTATTTAAGGCAGTTAGTCGGGCCGTCCACCACTGGACCTTCCTAGGCAATACTTCATGCTCAGGGCATGAGGTCTCATAAGCGCGAACAATCGAGCGTGTGGTCCAATCCACTCTCTGATCCAGGTCCTCCCCCTCAGCCGGCGGTCCACCCGGACCTAACCTATCATTTCTCAAGGCCGAGGTAAATCTACCCCAGTCCGTTCTTCTCGGATTTCGAAACTTCTTCACCTCTCCCATCTCAAGACGCAGGGTGATTCTAATGCCTCTATGATCGGACAACGTCCAGTCATCCATAACCTCCCAACCTGTCGTCCAGGACAAAAATTGCCTGGAATCCACCGTAATATTTATCACTTCTTCCCTATTCCTAATAACAAAGGTAGGTTTCTTACCTCTATTTAAAAGAAAAAGGTTTCTACTTACCAAAAACTCCGCCAGTGACACCCCGCGCCGGTTGGTGTCGCTACTTCCCCACAACGTGTTGTGTGAGTTGGTGTCGAATCCAACCAGCAGTGACAGGTTCTCCTTCTCGCACCAATCCACCAGACGCTCCACTGCCCGGCCAGGTGGTGGCTCCTCTGAATCATAGGGTAGGTAGGCCGACAAAGACCAGTCTGCCTGTTACCTCTCCTATCCTAATCGAAACTACCGTCAGGTCTCTGGAACAAAACTCTCTTAACATTGAACACTCCATATTCTTAGACACCAGGACACAAGTCCTGGGCCTATCTACTCCACAATCATAAAATGTTCTCAACCCCATACCACCCCATCCGACCACACTGCCTCGGATGGTATAGGGCTCCTGTATTAGACCTACCATCAAGGGTGTTTCCCTGATGACCTCAGCCATCTCCGCTACCACTTCCCTGCTCCTATGTGTGTTGTATTGGAACACTCTAAACATGAGAAGACTACTTGCCTCCACTCTCCTCATTGCCAAGCTGGCCTCGTTGTTTGTCCTCCTTCCTTTTGAAGGTAATCCTCGTTAGCTCATAATAGGGCCTCCACTACTTCTCCTCCAGAATCCGGAGTGAATGGGGATCTATAAGGAACACCATCCACATACCTTTATCCTTCTCGAAGGAGCTCAGTATTCTCCAGAGATCCGTTCGCAGACCAGGATTCTGCCCTGCCGAGCGCTCCAGAAATCTCTTACCTGGCACCCAAACGGATACCCGGATCATCTTGGGGATATCCTCCCCCTCCAACATAACATACGGTATGTCACCTCTGGGTGTGACAGCCTGTCTGGCTGCCCAGGCCCTAGTCCTCTCGTCGCCGCAAGTGATAAAGAACATGCCCTCACTTACCACGCCAGATTCCTCAAATTGTGGCCACCAGCCTTCATCAGCGGTGCCCTTCCTGCTCTCGGTATCGTCCAGAGCACTCACAAGTTGTGCTCTGACGTGCTCCGCGTCGTCCTCGGTCATAACTTCACCATCTATCCTGACCACGGCGACCTGCGGCTTCTTGGCCTTCTCCACTTTCGGGCGTTTGGCTTCGGGGACGCTTTCTGGCGTCTCCTCCATACCCTTCTTCTTCTTCTTCTTTCTCTTCTGGCTAGACTCCCTCGTCTTGGTTTCACTCGGGGTCCGCCTTTCGGCGGTCCCCTCGCTTCGACCAGGGGAAGCCAGCAAAAGCTCCTCAATACTCTTGCTTAAACTCTCTGTGGAGGCACCCCTCTCCAGGCCTCTCAAAGGAGAAGCCGGGAGGTTCCCGGCAGTTTCCTGCCTCGAGGATGCGCCCCCCCTGAACTCACCTACTTCTACTACATTGGTGGAACAAGTAGCCATGACTACCGGTGTGCCTTGTTCTTCAACAGCACCGTAAACCTTCGTGGTGATTTTCGCACCCTCATTTGCCACGGACTGAGGGCCTTTTTTATTTTGACCTTCCATAGTTTATTGTTTTCTTGAAAGGGGGGGTATGGTGTTAGTGAAGTATGTGTGAATGTGGTGTTGAACTGTATGGTGTATGCGGTTTCCTCACCAGGTCTCTACAGCTACAGGTACCTGGACGAATCTCCAGCGTGTAAGTCGCTCCCCCACGTCCGCCCCAGGTCCTCCAGTGTCCAAATAGACTCTCTGAAGTGAGGACCTGTTTTCGGAGGCCCAAGAATGGGCCTCGTCAGGGCAGCGTGAGATCGCTGGTGTGTCTGTGATGTAAAGTAAGTGAAATTGTTGCCACGGTGGGTGCAGAGTAAATGTTATGTAGCCCCGTCGTGGTGTCTGCCGCCCTAGCCCGATTGGCCGTGCAAAGCACGTTCTCCAGTCCCCGCGGCGTGGACGCTCGGGTTGGCTCCAACCCTGCGACTGGAATCGCCTAGGCTTTCCACCAGTCACAGGGCTGTTGGGGACCGTCTCTCTTATGAATTAATGCTGCTTTACTGTCAAGGAGGTCCGCAAAGCGTACAAAGGTACAGATCAGTTACATGCTAGTTCATACTTCTGTCAGTTGCATTTGGTATAATTATAATAATTGTATACTTACTTACTTACTTATTCGGATTCCTCCTCTACCTCACAATGTAGAGGATCTGCAAAAGAGACGCCACCTTTCTCTATCTACTGCCATTGTCTTGGCCTTAGTCATTGAAAGGTTTAGATCCCTGAAAATGGTGGAAAGATTATCTTCCCATATCACGTGTCTCCTTCCTCGCGGTCCTTTTCCCATGCATCTAGCCTCAAATGCTCTTTTTGGGTGTCTTTCTCTGTCCATTCTAGACATGTGTCCGAACCATCTCAAATGCAATTTTTTGACATGTGATATTAGGGGATCGCATTCCAAATTCCACCTGATGGTGGTGTTTCTCACGCTATCACTTCTTGTTTTGCCCTCCATTCGCCTAAGATACCTCATTTCAGAGGCCTGGATGCGGCTTAAACTCTTTTTAGTGAGGGACCAAGATTCGCATCCATATGTCAAAACAGGAGTGTATATTGTTCGGTAAACCGTCAACTTAGTCTTTTTAGACACATCTTTTTTGGCTAAAAAGTTTTTATTGAGTGCTTGGAACAGTCTCCCGGAAGCTGCAAATCTTGAGTTTAACTCATCCTTAATTCTTCCGTCAGAGCTCATAATGACACCTAAGTACTTATATAAGTTGACTTGATCCAGCTGATATTTTTAACATTTATACTGTGTTTCTTCTCTGTTCTGCTTATTACCATAGTGTCTTTTCCAAATTGATCTCCATGCCTTTCTTTTGAAGCTCTTCCATCCACACATTAACAATATATTGGAGCTTTTCTTCAGAGTCCGCTATGAGGGCTAAGTCATCGGCATACATCAGAGAAGAGAAAGTCACTGGCCGCATATTCCAATATCCCAAGCAAAATTCCTTAGTTCTGCATTGACAGGCTTTGGATATATCATCCATAAACATTATAAATTGCAGTGGGCTCAGTATGTCACCCTGTATAACACCAACATTAGTATGAACTCCGGAGAAGAACAATTTGCTGTTCTGACGTAATTACGACAATTGTGGTAAAACCATTTTATCCTTTCTATAGGCGCTCTGTTAATATTTCTCTTTCTCAAGGTTTCCCATAAATATCTCCTAGGAACTTCATCAAAAGCTTTACATAAATCTATAAAGCATAAATGGACTTCTTTATTGTACTCGATAGATTTTTCCACAATTTGTCTCATCGTAAATATATGATCCTGCGTACTTCGGTTTGGATGAAGCCGCACTGATCCTCAATCAGCAGTCTTTCCACTTGCTTTCTCAATCTTGTTTCGAGGATTCTTCCATATATTTTTCCAGGGACGCTTAGCAGTGAAATACCCATATGGTTAGCTCATTCTCTATTATTTCCTTTTTTATATAGAGGGAGATAACTGTCAGTTCCCAGTCCTTTGGGATCTCCTCTTTGTATTCCAAGCTAATTCGATTACTTCATATAGCATTTCTTCAGCTTCTTCTCCCATATATCTCAACATTTCTGGTGCAATTTTATCATGATCTGCAGACCTTCCTAATTTCATTTTTGCAAGTGCATTATACATTTTTTCTCTTTCTACATATTCGTCATCATAATCATCAATCTCTTCATCCTGTACTCTTTCCACACTCAGGTCATAGTAGAATCTCTTATATCCTCGTTCGCCATCATTCCATCATCATGCTCTTCATTAACCCCTCCTTCCTCAAGAAGTTCCTCAAAATATTCTTTCCATCTCATCATTATCTTCCTTGGCTCTAAGTAATCCATCCTTCCCATTAACGTACTTCAGTGGGCAATCCCTTCTGTTCTCATATTTTTAATAACCTTGTAGAACAACTTTTGATTTGTCTGTACGCTTTCCTCCATAAATTTTCCGAACTCTTCCCAAGCCAATCTCTTTGCTTCTCTTACAGCCTGTTTGACTTTTTTGCTCTGGTCTTTGTACCGTGTGTACGATTCTTGATCCTTAAGCCGTAAGTATTGCCTCCATAGTGCTTTCTTTTGGTTCACTTCGTTCTTCACTTCATCTGACCACCATCTAGTTACTTTTTTCCTTGATCCACACTTGGCAACACCGCAAACATCTACAGCCGCTCTTAATAATACATTCTTAAAGTTTGCCCATGCTGTTTCCAGATCATTCATTCGCAAATCTTCCATCCCTTAAACCTTTAACATTTTCTGTCACTTTTCCTGTAAATTGTGTTTTAACTTCTGGATCTTTTAATTTAAAAATTTTTATCTTTTCATTTACTTTTTTCTTAGGCTTTTTCCACGTTTTCCTGCCTACATAAACCATTATCAGATAATGATCGCTTCCTACCTCTGGTCCCCGCATCACTCTAGCATCTCTGATCCTATTTAGCATACTTCTCCTTCCAATAATGTAGTCAATAATTGACTTTTCGTTCCTGGAGGGTTTCACTCTGGTATATTTATGGGTAGATTTATGGGGGAATTTGGTATTAAATATGACAAGATTATTTGCCAAACAAAACATTAGTAATCTTTTCCCGTTCGTATTAATTCCCTCTTCCCCATGCGGAGCTATCACTTTGCCATATCTTTCACAGTTGTTTCCAACTCTTCCGTTCAAATCTCCCATATAAGAATATTCTTATACTATTCATCAACATCCTTTTGCAGATTATCGAAAAAGTGGTCTTTCTTTCCACTAAGTCATCCTCATTCGGACCATAAGTTATTATCAGAGTTGTTGTAATTCTGCTTCCTACATCAAAAACTTTTACCGTCATTTGTCTTTCATTTACAAATTTCCAGTCCTTAATTTGGCTTATACAATCTTTATTTATTAAAAAGGCTACTCCAGCCTTTGCTCTTTCAGTAGGAGATACACCAGAATAGAGCAGTAGAAATCCATCATGGATGATCTCACAGCATTGGCCCTTTTTCTTTGTCTCTGTTAGGGCCAACATCGTTACATTCACTTTCTTCATTTCTTCCACAAGCTCGGTTCCTTACCTATAAGGCCCCTTACATTCCAGGTACCATACTTCGAAGTTCCATGTCCTTGCCAAGTCATAGCCATTTTTCCGTGGTCGGTGCTTTTATTTTGCTTTCTTTTAATCATATATATATATTCGGGTATATGGGGGATTGGCCCATAGCACCCTAGCATAGTGGAGGGGCTGCCTCCTTCAGGCACCTATGCTTACCTTGTAGCGCTTCGGAGTTAGTAATACATTTCTAAGACATAACTCTTACTTCCTGAGACGGCTGGATGTTCTAGCCCAGGTGGCTTTCCCTCCTCCTCTCTCAACCGGGCTTGGGACCGGGTATGGCGGAGTTAATTATATATATAATAAAGGTTATAACAAATAATCGTTCTGTTTGGTTAACAAATAATGTTCCCTGCCTCTCATTTATGTAAAGTATGTGCACTCCGGAAATTTAAATGATTTATATATTGGCTCAGGACTACCATTAATAATTTATGTGAATCCCCCCTCACTCTGAGCTTGCTGGAAGGCGATGTTTTCTTTTCCTAGCAACAGATTTTCCGCGATAGCTTGATAGCTCTCTGGCGCCCAAGTTTGGTTACAACTAAAAGCCTGAAAAACATTATTCGAGGGTCTTCCTTTATGACATGGCATGACAAATGTTTTTGTTTTGTTAATTTCAAGAGAATCACTATCGCAATATGATTTAAGTATTTTAAACTTGGAATTAGCATCACTACGGGAATAACCAAAAATAGCCAAGTCATCCGCGTATAAAAGCATTAGCAATTCTTCATTGCTGTTAATACTGACACCTCTGGCACCTTGTTCAATGAAGTACTCTACATTATCCGCAATATATAGATTAAATAATAAAGTGGTCATTTTTTCCCCTTGTAATACCCCTTTGTTTATATCTATTAACCCCAAATCATTTTATAATCGTCAATTACCAGTGTTGCTTTGTTATATATTCAAGACTCGAATCATTTTTGGACTTATACCTAGATCATATAACTTGTGCCATAGCCTTGAGTGTGGAGGACGCTTAAAATCGACAAAAATAGCAAAAATTTGCCTTTTTTTTCTTCTTTAGATTTATATTTAATATACGGGGCAAAACTAATATTGCATTAACATCACGGCCCACTCTCCTTAGGATTAGCGATCTCTCTTCTACCCAACACATTAGCCTGTCACATATTATTTGAGTGAATAATTTCACTATGTTATTTATAAGCGCTATTCCTCAATAATTTAATGGATCATTAGGATCGCCTTTTTTAAATATCAACTTCATTTTTACGCGGGTTTAAGTAGATGGTATAGTTTTGGTGGTCCAAACTGTAGTATATAAATTGAGCAGGTGATGTTCCCAGCAGCGGTTAAACACTTAAATGCCTCGTAAGGGATCGTGTATAGGCCGGGGGGGGGGCTTTTCCTGATGGACTACTACTTATACTTTTCTGAAGTTCATTCAAAGTTATTATATCATCCTGGCCAGGATAGTATGTACCAAAAAAAGTTAGTCTAGCCTAATTTCAGTCAGAAAGTTATTTTGAAAAAACTCATGCCATTGAGTTGAAGAGATGAGATTTTCTTTTAATGAAGAACCCCGAAATTTTCTGACAACTCCTTAGTATTCTTTTGGATTGTTTATATTGCGGAAAGAGTTTTGTATCTCCACGTGGTATACTTTTTACAGGTTTTAATAATAATAATAATAATAATAGTGCTTTATTTAGAAGAAAATATACAAGAGAACAAATAAACAAAACATAGGCTACTTTTTTTTTTAAATATATATATATTCATATATATAAAAGAATAATAACACTTTACGGCTTGGAGTAATCCGTCAGCCGGGATCGAAGCCAAAGTCGAGGATGGAAGAATTGAAAATAAAACTATTAAGTTGATTTAATAATAATTAAGATTTAAAAATGCTAATAGACTTAAGTAACTCAAAATTCAAGCCTAATTATTTTAGAGAAACTTACAGAAAGAAAATTCGCGGGAGAGAGAGAAAAGAAAAAAAAAAGATATCAAAATAATTAATAACAATATTAATACAAAAATAGTATAAATTTATTCCTATCATAATGCATTCTATACATATTTAACTAATCAGTAAAAAAGATACCGGAAGAAAATTAAAATGAATAAAAAACATAATTTGAAAGCAAGAACAACAAAAACAGGAACAAACAAATAACTAATGGCAAAAAAATAAACGGTAAGACAATAATAACTGTGCAACTTACATCGAAAGAAAAATCACAATTTTCTAAGTAAAGAAGGAGACAGAAAGAATAAGTAAATTCACAAGAGCAGGGAAAAATTAAAAATTAAATTCAAGGACTAATTCATACCAAAGTCCACCAAAGGTTGTGCTCTAAAAAATATTTATGGTAAGAACTAAAATTTTCTTGACAAACAAAAGTTACTATCAAAATAAAAATATAACTTTTTATAAATTTTCAAAAAAAGAACATCATTAATTTTGCTTCTAAGTCCATTTACATTTAAAGGAATAATCGATAATCCGGCCGACGACGTCTTCTCAAGAAGGTGTATTGGAGAAACTAGCAGGCAGAGGGGTGATGGACTCGGCTTTCTTGATAGTTGAAGAGATATTAACTTGCGAATGTAGGCTGATGGAGTTGTGCGCACATTAGGACTATCATCTCCGTTGCATTCCTTTACTATTCCTGCACCTTCGTCCCAATAGTACTTTTTACCATCCAACCATAAGGTATCGTTACGTACTATGACTCTCTTAGTTCTATCTTTCTGTAGTACTTCCTTCCTATACTGAAACAATGCTCTGCGACTTCTCCTCATAGAATATGTATAATCGCTAGCAATAAAGTATCCTGTCCCTCTTAACTTGGTAGTATTTTTCCAAATATTTCTCACTGTTTTATTTTGAAAAAAAGAAACTTTTAATACATTTTTCACAATCTTCGGTATCTTTATCTTCACAACATTGTTTATATTGTCTGCAGTAACTTCTACTCCTAAAACTTCCTTACAGAAAGTAGATACATTGTACTTCCTCCTGAAGGCTGGAATCATCTAACCCTCCAAAAATTAGATTGTTTCTAAGTAAATTGTTTTCTAAAACATCTATTCTGTTCTCCAACAATTTATTCTTAACTTTAAGTTCTTGCATTTCTATTTTTAAATTTGTATTTTCGATAAGCAAAAAGTCTAGTTTACCATCCAATGATTCCTCTTATGATGGTAAACTTTCACTGAGAGCTTTAAATTTAGCGTCAAACATTAATCTTATATTTTCAATTATCTCTGATGAGGAACTCATTATTTCAGTTTGAATCGTTTACTTTTATTTTTTAGTTTCTTCAGGGGAGTTTCTATTTCTTTTTTTTTTTGATGAATCAGAATATACAACTTGAAAGTCTTTACTCCCCTCGCCTTTGTTTTTATTCATAAAGTTTTTCTTAAAATAAGCTATCACTTAATGGCACTATTATTTAATTATATTTTTATTAATTGATTTTATACCCAACAAATAACCAATTAATATGAAGTTGCCATGAAACAAACCATATTAATTAAGAGCCATGATGTTTTAAAATAAGTTAATTACATTCTTTGCAAATTTATTTTATTTAGAGATGTAATTCGTTGCTCTATAAAGTAACGAATGAGTATTAACAATAAGTTGGCTGACCTTGAAGTCGTGCTCCCACTATTCTCTACTCTTCTCTCTTAACACTACTCACAACAAATTCTCATTTTCTCAAATATAACATAAACTTTGAATCCAAAACAATAGTATTTGTATCAGATTTCCAATGAAAAATGCAATTTTCTTACAGTTTTTCCAAACTATTCTTTATAAAACTATACCTTGGTACTGACTTTAACTTAATTTAGCACTTTACTAAAAAAAAAAAAAGCGTAAAAATCGCAGAGAAAACCACGTAAATAACATCAAATACAGAGCTACACTGGAGATGTATACGCCACGAACTCTAGCAAACGACCTACAGCCTTACAGGTTTATACACCAAAACGACGCTTCTCGGCCTTTTGGCTGAGATCAAAGTGTAGTATCTGTTCTTATCAGCTTACAGGTTTCAATAAGCGACTTATGGTTTGTCTTTGAATTTTGTGTTGGTGTAGTGGTTATGAGCATGGACTTGTAAGTGGGAGGACCCCAGTTGGAGTCCCGCGTATAACTGCTAAATTTTATATTGATATGAAAAATGTAGGTGCTTAATTAAAGTAGGTGCTTCCGCCCCCTCCACGACACCTGATTTGGTAGTTGGACGTTAAGCCCTCCTAAAAAAAGTACGCATTACTTTACTTTTTTTACTTTTAAAGGAAATTTAAAGATTTTTTTTGACTGTTTACATTCATAAGTATACCAAGGGTTGTTATTAAAACGCCTATTTCTTTGTGGGATTATAGTATTCTGGGTCAGAATGCCTGCACTGTTAAGAGCTTGGTACATGGTGTTAGTGACATTAAGGGATAGATAATCGACATCAGTATGTGAATAATATAAATTAACTGTGTTGGCCATATTGTTTACATACAGGGCTCATTTATTAGAATTAGTTCTGTCAAAGTGAATATAGGACCTGGGAAAGGTAACTGGGGCTATTACTGTCATAGATAATAGAGAGGACCATAAGACACAAGATGATCAGAGGCCGTAGCCAAATTTACAACTTCAAAACTCCTAACTTATGAAGAACAGATAGATTAATCCACAGTAAATCGATGCAACTCTTTCATTGATGAAGGTAAACTTGTTGTGTTCTATGACGTCACACAAAGAAGATCAAGACTAGGGAAATGTAACTCTTTGCATTGTTGTTGTTACCTTTCTGTGTGTTATATCCTGTACTTATTCTTTGTTACTTGAGCACATGTTTTCTACTAACATTAGTTATTTATCTGAATAACCTAAGTGGTTATGGGCCCAGTCAGGCGTTAATGTTGGTAGGTGTGTGCTATTTATTGTGAAGGAACTGTGAAGTGTTTACTTTGTGCACCATGGAAAAACTATGTGCTATTGACAAGTTGGATGGTGAGAAGAACTGGCCTACATGGAAGTTCGACGTTACTTTACAGCTGTCTGTAAGTAAAACCTTATCCTTAGTGAAAGGGGAAATTCAGAAGCCTCCTTTACCTGATGAAGGATCTTTGCCAGGGGTGTTAAAGGATTATAACATTAAACTTCAAACATTTGAAAGACTTGATTCTCTTGCCCAATATATAATTGGTTCAAATGTTAAAAATGAGCCTAAGCAGCATCTTCTCACTTGCAAAAGTGCTAAGGAGATGTGGGATGTACTTCATTCCATTTATGAGCAAAAGAATGAAAGGAGACTTGATTTACTGTACTCCCAACTGTTCAGTTACTCAAAGGATCCATCAGATGACATTGCTAGTCATGTTTCGAAATTGCAAAAAATTTGGCAAGATCTTCAGGATGAGCTGGCTTTGGAGAAAGTTCGGTTGCCTGATTCTATGCTTTTAAACAGGATTATGAATACACTTCCAAATGAATATCTAGAGTTTAAAAATGCATGGGAATCTGTTCCAATTGAATCTAGAAATTTATCTAATTTAGTTGAAAGGCTCAGGCTTCACGAACAAAGGTTAAATGATGTTCGTCCCATTTCTGATTTAAGTAATGTTGCCATGATGGCCAAAAGCAAATATCGTGGGCATGTTAAGGAAGTTAAGTCCTTTAAGAATAATGACAATGGTAGGTAAAATATTATTAAATGTTACCATTGTGGTAAAGCTGGTCACATTAAGAAAAATTGTTTCATATTGAAAGATAAACCCCCTGATAATAAACCCCTTGGGCAAGCATGTATGAGTGTGAACAATAATGATGCATTCAAATCTGATTGGATAATTGATTCTGGTGCATCTCATCATGTTACTTCATTTAGTGAGTTTTATTATGAGTATAATAAATTTAACTTTCCTAAGTCTCTAAGATTAGGTGATGGTCGCCATATGTTTGCATATGGACAGGGCACTATTAAAGTAGAAATGTTGGTGTCAGGTATTTGGAAACCAGGTCAGCTTACAAATGTATGGTATGTTCCTGAATGCAAACAAAATTTATTTTCGGCTGGATCTGCTCTGGACCATGGACTTGTTGAAGAAGCTGATTCAAAAATAAGAAAATTTAAGAATCCTAATGGTGAGGTCCTTGCAGTTGGTATTAGGCAGTCAGATGGTGTGTACAAGCTTCTCGTTAAGATCAAAACAACTAGTTGCATGAATAATATGTCAGTCGAGAACATTTCGTTACAGACTTGGCATGAACGGCTTGGCCATCAACCAAAAGACATGTCGAAAAATTTCTTAAGGACAATAATATTGCATTTTTGTCTGATAAAAGTAAATGTGAAGCCTGTTATTATGGCAAAATGCATAGGCTTCAATTTAAATCAAGAACTCAAAGACCAACTGAGTGTGGAGAACAAATAAATACAGATGTTTGTGGGCCAATGCCTGAAAAATCATTAGGAGGAGCAAGATACTTCATTGTTTTCAAGGATGACTTTTCCAAGTATCGGAGAGTATATTTTATGAAGAACAAAATGGAGGTGAAGGACAAGCTGGTTCAATACTTGTCTGAAGTCAAAGCTGCCGGACAAACTATAAAGTCTATTCTGTCAGATGGTGGTTCGGAATTTTGTAATTACTCTGTGAGTGAAATCTTACAACAGAATGGAATAGTTTTAAGGACTTCAATGCCATATACCCCTCAGCAGAATGGAGCTGCTGAACGGGAGAACAGAATATTATGTGAAGCTGCTCGCACTATGTTGCATCCAAAAGAAAATGACAAATATCCTGAGATTCTTTGGGCAGAGGCGGTAAACACAGCAGCATATGTTTTAAATATTACAGGACGCTCAGGAGTACTAGGTAAAAGCCCATATGAATTATGGTATGGCAAGAAAGCTTTCTTTGACCATTTAAGAGTGTTTGGCACTCAATGTTTTGTGCACATTCCCAAGCAGAAGAGAAAAAAATTTGATCGTAAATCATTTAAAGGTCAACTTGTTGGATACTGCCATAAAGATGGTTATAGAGTTTGGAATTCTGAAAAAGGGACAGTCACACTAACTAGGGATATTGTTTTTCAGGGCTAATAGTCATCATCTCAGAGATCGGAGTCTGCTCCGTAAACCAAAACGGTATCTTTTGTTATCCATGGAAGAAGACCCATCAAATTATAAGGAAGCTATTTCTTCATCAAATTGTGAGATGTGGATCTCTGCCATGAGGGATGAAATGGAGGGTCTTATTGAAAATAAAGTATGGACCCTAACTGAACGGCCAGAAGGTAAAAACATTATCGATAATAGATGGTATATAAGACTAAAGTTGATAGAGATGGTAATATTACATCATATAGGGCTAGACTAGTGGCTAAGGGGTTTTCCCAACAATTTGGCATTGATTACTTTGAGACATTTAGCCCAGTGGCCCGGTGGGATACTATTAGATGTGTGATTAGTGTCGCTGCTAGCAAAAATTTTAAACTTTCTCAATTTGACATTAAAACAGCCTTTTTGTACGCCGATCTTAATGAGGAACTGTATATGAAACAGCCAGATGGCTTTAATGATCAATCAGGTCGGGTTTGCAAATTACTCAAGAGCCTGTATGGTTTAAAACAAGCACCTCGGTGCTGGAACAATCGCTTTGTTGAATTCCTTACCAAAATTGGATTGTTTGAAAGTGAATCTGACCCTTGCCTATTTTTATCTAAAGATAAGACATTTATACTTGTTCTTCATGTTGATGATGGACTTATAGCTAGTAAAAATACAAGTGATATTGAGAATTTTTATAGGAGTTTGAAGAGGGAATTCAAAGTAAAAGTTAATAGTGGTTCATATTTTCTTGGTTTAGAAATTGAACAATTAATCGATGGTTCTATATTTATTTCACAAGAAAGCTATGCACTAAAAATCCTGAAGAAGTACGGAATGGAAAATGCTAACCCAGTGCATACACCTCTTGATAAGGGACAATATCTTTGTGAAACCTCAAGTGAACCCATTACAGATAACATTCCTTTTCGTGAAGCAATCGGGAGTTTGATGTTTCTGGCCGTTGTCTCCAGGCCTGATATAGCTTTTGTTGTTAATTCCTTATCTCAGAATCTTAATAACCCATTAATGAAGCATTGGCTTATGGTTAAGAGAGTTTTTAAATATGTAAAAGGAACATCTGCATTTGGGATACTTTATGATGCAAACAAGAACAAGGGATTGGAAGCATTTAGTGACTCTGACTATGCTGGAGATGTTGCTACTAGACGATCGACTTCAGGGATGATCTTCAAATACTGTGGAGGTGTCATCAGTTGGAAAAGTTCAAAACAAAGATCTATATCTCTTTCTACCACTGAGGCAGAATTCGTAGCAGCTAGTGAGGCATCAAAGGAACTCATCTGGATTGTGCAACTGCTAAGGGAATTGGCTGTGGACATCCCTTCCCCAACTTTACTCGTTGATAACCAAAGTGCAGTGCGTCTTATTAAAAATAGTGAGTTTCATAACCGATCTAAGCATATTGATATTCGGTATAAATTTGTCCGTGAAAAAGTGTTAAATGATGAGTTGTATGTTCAATATGTTCCAAGTGAAAAACAAGAAGCAGACATTTTAACAAAGGCATTGTCAAAGGTACAATTTGAGTTTTTCTGTAAATGTCTTAGTATAAATTCAAAAGAAAGTTTTGATCTAAGGGGAGTGTTGTGTTCTATGACGTCACACAAAGAAGATCAAGACTAGGGAAATGTAACTCTTTGCATTGTTGTTGTTACCTTTCTATGTGTTATATCCTGTACTTATTCCTTGTTACTTGAGCACATGTTATTAAAGTTTTCTACTAACATTAGTTATTTATTTGAATAACCTAAGTAAACTCACCCAGATGATCAGAAAGACTTCTTCCATTACAATGTATCAAGCCTCCACTTTCCATGCATTCTACTATAAACGACTTCTTAGGTCGTTTTGAGGTCCTCCTGAGTCCAGAAAGTGCTTTTTAGAAAATGGTCTGTGTATGTGTGAACAGCATAGCTCAAAATCGAAAAATCACAGTAAGTTCAAACTTGATATTCCGTTTACGTGTCTCCATGGGATCCGATAGTACGTTACCTGTCAGAATTCCTCAACCGGAAGTACCACTTTACTGAATAGTTTTTTCACTTTTTTGCGGTTTTCTCGAAAATGGCTCCAACGATTTTTTTAAACATAGAATATCAACTACACATACAAAGATTTACAATTGTTATTTGAAACAACTTCTCCGGGAAAATTCATTTTAGGGCACTTTTGGGGGAGGGACGGGGTTTGCCTCCAAAGTGTTATTTCAGTTTATTTATCTTTAATCTGTTGCAAAGTCAAATGTGTGATTATTTTCGAAGGCATTTTTGGCTAACTGCTCATTGCTTTTGTAAGTCATACGTCTCTCGTGTTCTTTTATTCTTCTATCTATTGTTCGTTGTTCCTTTTATCCTATAAATGTCAAGTCATGTAAACGATGTAACTAACTACTGTCATTACAGACATTGCATATTATTTGGTACATTTCTTTTGTTTCGTTCTCTTTCAGGAGAGATTTTTTAGGTGTACTGTAGATTGTTTGTTGGTTCGAAAGAAAAGCTTTAGGTGCTTTATAGTTCCTCTTATTGATGGTTGGTGATACCTTCGTTATTTGACACTATGTGAAAGACAAATTGCTTTCTTTCCTCTCACATCTAAGCAACGTACATACAAATATAAACGCACGGTGGAAATTGAGGATTCCCTTCTTGGATGCCGGAAGAAAACCCCTACCACCGAAGAGCTCACATAAAAATCATATACAAAAGAAAGTTTTGATCACAACGTTGCCATCAGGATTGCGAACCAACACAGTTGCCAACAAAAAAAAAAATCATCTTCAGCAAGTTTGAAACAAAACGGTACAAAGATAGACAAATGAAGAACTATTCTCTTCAATAAGTCCAAGCAGTCTCTTCATCTAGAGAAACCGGAAGAAATAGAGGAAAGAAGAAAGAAAATGAGAGTTATTCTCCCATATGTGCAAGTAATGCCAGAATAGTTTTCGAAAAATCCGGGAAAGCACAATATACGAACGACAGAAAAATGTCCTGAATACTCCCTCAGTTCTAAGATAAATTTCCATTATAAAAAAAGTGGGTTCTATGTGATTCCTTGTAGCTGTGGATAAAAAGAAATCGGACAGACCAAAAATTAGTCACAACGGGTCTCAAAGAACACATACAATGACATAACAAAACGGAAAAGTCTGCACTTACAGAACATTCGTTTACAACTGGACATTACATGCTCCTCAGAGAGGACACCAAAATCCTTCCAATTACTACGAACGTGTTATAAGAGAGGTAGTAGAAAGTGAAAATGATTAAACGAAGTGGCGCGCCACAGTCGTGTAACAGAAATATTAGATACAGTAGGATGGCACTTGTAACTGTGTCGTGACACTTGTGTGTCCGGGAAGAACTCGACATTGAAAATTTTATTTTTGAAATTGAAAAGCGACCTGCAATATGGGACCTGACCAATAGTGATTATGGGAATCGCGAAGTGTTAGATTGTCTTGTAAAATGGCAAGAAGTTAATTAAATGAGGCAATAGACATTCTATAAAAATGAAAAATTGACGCTTTATCTTCTCTCAAGCGTGGGTACACTGTATAAAATAAACTTTGGGACGTTTTCTGTTATAGAATCGGATGGATCCAAAATCTTCTTTTTCTCTGCCTTTTTCTTTAAGATACAAATAGGCGAGCGCCTCTTATTTCTTCAACTTCCATTTTCATACTATTTCATTTCAAACAAGTGGCTAGGAAAGTCGCGAATGAAGTAGCTCGTAAACGGAGTCGCTACGAGAAGCTTTAGTTTTTCTAGTTGAGAACGCGTCAGTGATTTGTTATAAATGACGTTTCGCCCAGGTAGTGACGCCTTAAATACCAAAACATTACAGGGAAGAAACAAATACAGCAATACTGGTAGAACAAGCAGGAGAGAAAATAATGCCTTCTTTTCAAACATGTTCTATGTATAAATAGATGATTTTTGCAAACATTCTTTATTTTGTTGTACGTATGCCATCTTGTTGTCGACCCTTTCTTTGATGCTTGTTTTTGTTGGATTTTCTGGGTCAGGATTGTAAAACAAAGCCTTTTTATTTCCAAACTTTTTAAAGATCAATTTCTTATTGCAAGCTCCTTTCTCAGTCTCGAATAATATGCCAGTCAATAAAAATTAATCGTTTTTAGTTTTTATAAAGGTGAACATTCACTACTTATAATGTATAGCCTTCTGAAGAGGGGATGGGCGCTTGAATCCTAACGTTCGGGGAGATACTAAAAAAGGCTTTTTATAATACTGGCCCAGAAAATCCAACAAAAATAAGGATCAAAGAAATTCTTTCCCAAGGTTATCAAATCAAAAACCTTGAATTAAACATTATATCTCATGACATCACAGTACCACAACGTACGCCAAGTCCTAGTTTTATTATAAGTGGTTTTAAAATTGCAAACATTTTGTTTACTGATCATATATAATCAATTTTAGGTGAATTAGCTATAAGAATATAAGATGGCTAAAAGGTTTTAAAGGAATATTCTGTACTGTGTTCATATACTACGATACACAGGCAGCTAGTCCCTCAGTATAAATTGAGCAACCTTATCAGATTCGCAGCTTTAATAATACACTGAATCCGATTTCAGCTAAGGCGTTTCGGATTAATAAGTTGGCCAAAATGCTGTAGCATATGCGTTTCCGCCGGAATATTTCGTGCGACTCATAGTTGTGCGGATTCTTGAGACTGTATGATTATTTGCTTCCGTGTAACTAAGTTACATCATGTTTCTTAAGCATAAATATCTCATCAGTTTCAATACTGTTTGATCTAATCAGTTTTATGTTATTTTATGTATTTTTTAAGATACACAAAGGGATCTCTGTTATTCTTCATATCAGAATGGTGTATGCAGTAAACCATCATTAATGGCAGTTACGAAATCCAGTTGCTGCTGTTGTGCAAGTTTTATAGACCATCATCTTGCATGGGGCACACCGTGTGAACTGTGTCCATTACCGGGTAGTGAAGAATTCCACAGATTGTGTCCTCATGGTGTTGGAATGACCAGCGGAGGAAAAGGCAAGATTTCTAATAAAGAAATTTTTATTGTTTCATTTTAACTTGTAAGTTTTATTTGTAAGTGAAAATAAATAAATATAAGTTGTGTTGTGAAATGTTATTCAAAATTTCCTCACATCTCTGCAGCCTAAAATAATATCACCTCTGATTTAAAATAAGCAGAATTAATCTAAGTATTTTATTTCAGTCAAAAATAGTCAATAACATAATAATATATATATATCAATGAGATATTTGTCAATAAACTGTGCATACCGTATTTTCTACTGCATTATAGGTCATAGCCCTAATATGTTCAGTGAATCCATAATATGGAGCGAGGGCTTAACACTAACGATTATCTGGGCAATTATTCACAAATTTTGTTATATTACAAAACAAATCTGAACTTTCAAAAATGTTCTTAACTCCCGTCCGAAAAAACACCGCTGAACCTCTTGTCTTTAATATGTATTAAGAATATTGAAAATTATGAGTATTCTTGTTCATCACAAAGCATATCCCAGTAAACTTGTCGAAAAAATAATTAATTAACTGTATTTATTCATTACAGATATAAATGAATGCGCTCAAGATCCATATTTGTGCATTAATGGCGCCTGCGAAAATATTATGGGCAGCTACAGATGTGTTTGCAATCCTGGTTTTGAAGAAGATCTTATGAAAAAAACATGTGTGGATATTGATGAATGCAAATTATATGATAACATCTGCAGCGGTGGTCAGTGCCGAAATACTCCTGGCAGTTTTCAAGTAAATTTTTTACTTTCTCTTGCTGCTGTATTTTTTTTTCTTTTGTTATATTTTTTCTTTTGAGAAAGATAATTTATTCACTTTCTCTGTTACTTTCTATTACTCCTATCAAAATGAATTTTTTTGGTCAACAAATAGTAGGATATTGTTTTTGTATCGATTCTCCAGTAGGGAAGGACGAAAAGACCCAGCAGAGCCATTTGGCCGCTTCGGTTACCTAGCTTTGTCGACTTTTACTGAGGGAGCTCCCAGAGTGAATTTCCTAATAACAGTGACCTAATTCCAGAACTGATCTTGAAAAAGATTCCCCCCCCCCCATCAAACACATTTGTCTAACTAATCAGAAAATGAAACAAGATATGTAATGTTCTTTTCTTTTTATATCTAAGGCGATGACTAATACCTTTTCTAACATAATGCAACCTCACATGGTGTCTGGGTGTAAACCAGACACTCGATGCGGAAGTAAACGCGGGATGCAGCACTTGACTGGATGTGACAAATATGTGAAAGAATCAGAGTTACGATAAGAAATAAACAATGGAGGTGAAGAGACTTAGCTGTAGTGAGCGTGAAGCCGATACCCTCGGTGGAAGCTGGCAATGGTTCCAGTTGAAGAGAGAGAGGGAAGAGGGTCGAGGATGTAGAGGAGATAGAACGGGAGAGAGGGAGAAATCTTTAAAGGCAGCGAAAGAGAAAGGGATGTGTGTCTCTGTGGCGTGTGTTTATGTGGATGTAAGGAAAGAGGTGTGATAGCAAATGAGAAGTAGATGAGGAGCCAAGAGGAAAGAAGCAAATGATGGCGGGGAGGTTTCAGATAACTTTCAAACGCTTAAAGTTCTGAACTGTAGGTTAATGTGTGACGAGTATAAGTAAGAAACACTTTGTCGGTGAGCACTGACAAGAAAACCTTTATGCACTGGAGAGGCGCGATAACTAAATTTTGATAAGTACCTTGGTCGAAATTTAGAGAGCAAGTGAAGCAATTTTATAAAGGGGTAGAGGATATCTAAAGGGTGAGGGAAACTAAGAAGGGGCAAAACCCCGCGATATAAAAGACGCCGACAATCCCACCACCAAAAGGGAGAGCGGGGAAGCGTGAGAACCAGGCGGGCGATGTTTGAAAAGAAAATGTTTTGGAATTTGCAAAGGATTTAAAATACAAACTCTGTAAACAGAGTTATAAAAACAGAAATATAAAGAAGCAGAATGAGGACTTATTCCTCAAAGGTCCGCGACCGAACACACGGCTTGCTGTCAGTGTTTTTTTTTATGGCTTTGGTGTTAACCTTACAGATAGTACCGCTAAATGTTTATAATGTTTAAATTTGTAATTACATAAATAATATTAGCACACAAACACATGCACAGATACACCGCGCACGCATGCACACACACACACACACACACACATGCATAAATAATTTATTAAAATGGGAGCTTATCTCTTTGTATAAAAGATCAAAAAATTTTTTCTTTCTCTTATATTTATTGCACTCCATGATTGTTCAAGACTAACAACTTCATTGCATTTATCACACGATTCCTAATTTTATACAGGTACTCACCGCAGATCTCATGATTAGAACGTAATCGACATATACTACTCACATATCTCTTGTTTGCATATTTCAGATCCCCAAACCATGGTTTGTTTGAGGTAATTATCGGACTATATTTCTTATAAAAAGCCCCTTTCTCAATATTATAAATAATCTGCCATCTATCTACAGATCTGTGTCTGATTGCAATATTAGCGCCTTCGTTAGTAATTTAGTAGTCTGTTAGCTGTCTCAGCCAAAACATCCACCCTCTCAGTGCCATCTATTCCCGTATGACTTCTAATCCAAATAAAATTCACAATGTTCCCTTTAGCCGCTATTTTATTATATAATTCTAGAATTTAAATAACTAGATTGGTTCATGTATCAACAGCCCCTTGCGAGAAACTGGTTTAATATAGAGATATTTTCTTTAATTAACAGATAATATAGTAGACCGTTGAGCAGGTTGCAACAAGTTACAAGGGGATATGACTCATTTCAAAGGTCACTGAATCCGAAACGATGAAGTGTTAATGGAGGATCATAAGATAAGTAAAAGTATTCTCATAAAATCGATAATAACAATATATCAGATTGATATGTATAATCGATAAAGTTCATCGATAGCGTTACTACTTTATTTAATTAACAAATAAAAGTAACATTTACAACAAGCCGTATGAGGTTGCATCGTGTTAGAAAAGGTATTAGTCATCATCTTAGAAATAACAGAAAACAACATTACATAACTTCTGATTAGTTAGACAACTGCGTGGGAGCACCTGTTTCGAGGTCAATTCTGCTGCATAGAGGGCATTGCCATTGGAAAACTTCAATATGGAAGCTCCCTCTGTCAGAGTCAACATAAGTAGCTAGGTATACCAAGTGATCACATGACTGCTGGCGGTCTCTCCTTCCTTCTCTACTTTCTGCAGTTTCCCTTTTCATAAATGGTTTTAAAAAAGCATTTCCTTAAATCTAGTAATACACTTAAAGAGGAAAACGTAACTGGATTCATTCATTTCCTTGCAGAGTTTCTATATGAACCTTTAGATAAATGAAAGTACGATTGTGTAGGGAATGTGTAATATGAAAGAATATCTGTCAAACATGAGATGTTTAAAATAATGAATGGGATACATAGTCCTAAGGAAACGGAAAATCTGGTAATGGATTCCTCCAGTTACGCGAAACTTCTTCATTAAATAAACCCTTTTACACTTCTTTGCTATAGTCTTAAATGAAGAATCACCGCTTTTAAATTTTCTTATTAAAATCTTCATCTTCAATTTATTATCATTGGTTCAGTCCTTTCTCAAAAATATTGAATGAATTTTGTTACTAAGGATTGTTGATAATACATCTTGCTTTATCATAATTGATATTTGTTTAATTATAGTGTACTTGTCCGGCTGGTACTCTGTTAAATGTGATAATGCATGTTTGCGAAGATATTAATGAATGCGAAGAACTAGGAAGTGAACCCTGTTTGAATGGTGATTGTATAAACACAATGGGATCATATATCTGTGAATGTCCTCCAGGATCCATCATTGATCACACAGGGAGAGTATGCATAGGTGAGTATAATGAAACATTTATGTTCATGTATATCTCTTAACGTCCATATTACTTATAAACTTCCTAACAAAAACAAAATTATTTTCAAACAATTTATATAATAAATACACGTTAATCATAAAATCCAGCTCTTTCTTAAGTGTTACTGAAAACATATTTTTTACTTTCTATTAGTATTACTAAGAGGTAATCGAGGTGTAATCGTGTCAAATTTTCGATATCGAGTTATCACCGGAAATATCATGTTTGAGCTCCCCTGAGGCCAAAAAAGTGTTTTTTAGCAATTGATCTGTGTGTCTGTCTGTCTCTGTATGTTTCTGGGTAGGTGGGAGGTACAGCATATTCGAAAAAGAAAAATAGCAAAATGTTCAAATGTAATATTTCGTTGAGTGCTACCAGGAGACCTGACAATAAGCTTTTCGTAAAAATAGTTCAACCGCAAGTTCCACTTTACTGAATGGTTTTTCACTTTTTTGCGATTTTTTTCGAAAATGGCTCCAACGATTTTCTTTAAACTTAGATTTTCCAACTTTGGGTGGGTTACCGCAACCTCGGCACCGCAACATCAAACGCTTATTGCGCCATTATTTAAACTTAGTATATCAACTACACGTACAAAGAGCTACAACTTTTTTTTGAAGTATTTCTCCGGTAAAGTTATTTACAGAGGGTTTTAGGGGGAGGGTAAGGTTATGTTTTCCTCTTAATTGATTATAGAATTCTACTATTTAAGCAAAATTAATTAGAAATTGCCAAAATTCCTAGTTTCAAGAAAATTAGTTCGTTTCGATTGAATAGTTTTTCCAGTTTCTGCTATTTTCTCAATAAAAACACGACGGATTTCATTAATTTGGTATACAAACTATAAAATTTGTCAATTAAAATTTTGTAAACTGAGAAATGAATTAGAATTAAATGTATTGCCAAATTTCCGAGTAAATGTATTCCAAATTTAAATGTATTACAATTAAAATTATAAAGAGAAAGTTGTGTGAGTGTTTCACACCAGATTATTTACTTCTGGTACTTACTAGTAGCCTGATAGGAATTTTTCCGCATCGAAGTTTGCGGATTTTGTTTACCCGCTCTTATATTTCTTATATTTCAGTAGAATTTCGTAATGGCTTCGTTTTTATGGTTTATGCCAAAAGATGGTCTACTAGATTTTTACTTTCTCTTACTCTTAGTAACTTGCCCAGTGTACCACAGGTTTACTACCGGGACTTGATGGATCCTCCTGTGTTGATATAATGCCTATTTAGACCAAATTTCAACGATCCTCTTAATTTTCAACTCATCACCTGCATATCAAATTCAATTAGAAAACGAAAAAACTTGGTGTGAGACACTCACTCGACTTTCTCTTACTGCAATTCACTTAGTTAAAAGTTACAAATTTTCTTCACATTTATAATTTGTACTAAATGTTCAGTATTCAGTTTGATGTGAGCGTGAGAATCCAAAGCTAATAAAACGACATTTGTGAGGGAAGCGTGGCCTCCCAACTCCACCCAAATCCTTCTAAAATCAATTTTCTCTGGAAAAAGGTGCAAACAAAAGATATAGGTCCTTTTGTGTAGCTAATAATATTAGTAAAACTCAAAGTAGCCTTTGTGTAGACATGCGCAAAAAATTGAAATACTATTCAGTAAAGTCGCACTTCCGGTCAGCCTATTTTCTTCAAACTCGGAAATTTGGCAACATATTTAATTCTAAATAATATTATATAGATGACAAAATGCTGTAAAAAACTAAAATAGTACATTAGATGAAAGCATTACTCCACCCCTCCAAAACTCCCTTAATGTCTAAACATTCTCGGGGAAAAATCCCCAGAAAATGTTATAATAAAAGTCATACACCTACATATGTGTACTTTATGTACAAAGTTTAATGAAAATCGTTGGAGAAAATTGCAAAAAACTGTAAAATATTTTGAGTAAAGTGGTACGTCCGGCTGAGGAGTTTTGATAGATAACTTGCCATTGTGATAAGCAAACGGAATGTCAAGTTTTAACTACCTATGTTTCGGTAGAGCAGTAATGCTCACAATATACACTCACACATGCCATTTTCTAAAACCCATTTTTGGGATTCAGGGATTTCTGTGAAAACTCTATATCAAAAATTTGACAGGATCACAGTACTACTTCCTCTTAGCAAATAGAAAGTAAAAAACAATAAAATAGCTTTTCTAGGCATATTCATCTTAGCAACCACGCCTGGAGGACCTACTTCTTTTCACTGGAATACTACTTATATATTTTTCTCGTACTCCAAGCAAGAGGAAGTTTTGCAATCGTGCTAGATTTTCGAAATAGAGTTTTCACCGGAAATACATGCTTTTGGGTTTCCTGAATTCGAAAAAAAGTGTTTTTATCGAATATCTCTAAAACGAAAAGTCGGAGGAAGCTCTAACTTGGCATTCGAATAGCCACTAACACGAAGATCTCGGACAAAATCTATTAACCGGAAGTTCAGCTTTACTGATTTTTTTTTCAGTTTTCTTGATTTTCTCGAATACGGTTTCAACGATTTACTTTCAACTTCGTATACTATATATATAACCTGCGTCACACACAAATACGAATCTCATTTATTTAAAACATTTTTCCGGGAAAATTGATTTTTTGGGGTTCTGGGGGGAACAGTAGCGTTATGCTTTCCTCTAAAGTGCCATTTTAGCATAATATATAGTTTTACCACCAGAATATTAATATACAATTTGATAGAATTTCAAATTTGAAGAAAATCGGAATACCGAAATTGCACTTTTACGGAATAGGTTTTTGGAATTTTCTCGAAAACCGTTACAACGATTTTCTTTAAACTTGGAATGCTAATTTCACAAATAAAAACGTATTACTTTAATTTGAAACATTTTTCAAAAAAAATATTTCGGATAGTTGTGTGGAAGGCGTTAACAATGTGGTTCAGTGTTTTTAGAACGCTCTACTGGGCCATAATATATTCATCACTTCTCTATCTGCCAAGATTAGTAGATTGGTATTTATCATTTAATAATAATTATCTTCCTAAGGTAATGTATTGTTAGTAAATACTCAGTGGTAGCGCTGGACTCGAGTAAAGGTATTGTTGTCTTTAGATTGAGGAGCCTCTATAATCATGCCTATTCCTAGGAGCCTCTATAGTCATGTCCAGAGTTACATTGTAAGGACTGGACACTGCATGAGATGGATTGGATCCGGGTGCCTATGACCAAAGATGTTGTCACGCCTTAGAAAGAAAAAATTACCTTCCTTTGTTGAATGATGTGCGCGTGTGTGTATGTATGTGTATACAAAAAATCGCTGGAAGCACGAATTGATATTGATGGGTACCACCACCGCATGTGACAGCAAAGGCAATTGCAACAACAGGTAATTAGAGACAGAGATCTCTCCGTCGAAATAGACGCTATAAAGCGATTAGGCCCTAATAAGACATGGAATAAGACATCTGGCAATCAAACAAAACTAAACAAGTGCCTGAAATGTGGTTTTAATAACATCATAGGATTTGTCCTGCTGCGAATATTGCATGTTTCAACTGTGGTCAGGTAGGGCATTTCATGAAATGTTGTAAACAGAGAAGTAAAACTGTATTCGGAGTCCAATCAGAACCACAGAAATGCAGCAGAGCGAGTATCTGGGGGAGTTAACCGTCCAGGAAATAAACTTAAATTCCTGGAAACTTCCCATATATGTCCAAGGTCATGAGATCATATTTAAACTAGATACAGGAGCGGATGTTTCTGTAATAGGAGCGGACCTGTGTAATCAACTTGGACTACAGATAAACAAAACGGATAGAATCTTGTTTGGTGTGGGAAGATCTCCCTTAGAGGTTGAAGGAGTGATGTGTGTACCTATTAAATACAAAACAGAAGTACAACTGAAGATATTTACGTTATTAAAAATCAGTCTTGTCCTTTGTTAGGAAGGAGCGCTCTGGCAAAATTGAACCTGGTCCAAATGAATATCAACACAATTGATGCAGGTATAATTAAACAATTTCCAGAAGTTTTTAAGAAAGAGCTTGGGGCTATGAAAGGTGTTTCATATAAAATTGTTTTAGCTAGCAATGCCAAACCCTTTGCAGTGGCTTCCCCTCGACGGGTTTCAATTCCATTAAGGGATAGAGTAAAATTGGAATTGGACAGAATGGTACAAGAGCAAATAATAGAACCAGTTGAAGAGCCAACGCCATGGTGCGCACCAATGGTAGTGGTGCCTCGTAAAGATGGAAGAGTTAGAATATGTGTAGACTACACAGAATTAAATAAAAGTGTTCAACGAGAAAGGTGGCAGCTCCCCTCAGTGGATGAATCGCTGGCAATACTGGAAGGTGGGACAGTCTTTTCTCGCCTCGATGCTTCAAATGGGTTTTGGCAAATCCCCTTAGTTCCTGATAGTTATAAGCTTACAACATTTATTACCCAATTTGGGAGGTTTTATTTTAAGAGAATTCCTTTTGGTTTTAATTCTGGCCCAGAAGTGTATCAAAAAAGTATTCACCAGATTTTACAAGGGTTAAAAGGAGTAATAAATCTCGCAGATGATATACTTATAGAAGGTAAAGATAAAAAGGAGCATGACAAAAGACTCACTGAAGTCCTTAAGAGACTCCTTGAGTACGGGGTAACACTGAATCCCAAGAAATGTGAATTTGGGGTGCGACGGGTCAAATTTTTGGGACATATTATAGAAAATGGCAAAATCAGTCCTGATCCAGAGAAAGTGTCTGCAATCACAAAGTTACAACCACCAAGCAATGTTTCTCAGTTACGGCAATATCTAGGGATGGTAAACTATAGTATGAAATTCATCCCTAACTTGGCAGAATTAACAACGCACCTTCGCATACTACTAAATAAAAATCACCAATGGACATGGTCAACGGTTCAGCAAGAAGCTTGGGACAAAATAAAAGATATTCTAACTTCGTCACAAACTTTAAGTATATATAGAAAGGAATTACAAACAAGAGTAACTGCTGATTCATCCAGATACGGAGTGGGAGCTACATTAGAGCAATACCACGAAAACGCATGGCGACCTGTCTGCTATGCTTCCAGATCCCTGTCATCTCAGAACAGAGGTATGCTCAGGTGGAAAAAGAGGCACTAGACCTAACATGGGCCTGCGAAAAATTCCAGACTTATCTGCTTGGATCAAAATTTGAATTAAACACTGATCACAAGCCCCTTGTGGAAGTGCTCGGTAGTAAACCTATTAGTGATCTTCCAGCAAGAATCCAAAGGTTTAGGATGAGATTGATGAATTACGATTATTGCGTAAAATATGTCCCTGGGAAGATCATAGTAACTCCGGATTGTTTGTCCCGTAACCCCACTGAGGTCGCAACTAGCGCTGACAACAACAGAGCGGAAGACTTATTTGTAGATAATATAATTCAGGCGCTTCCTTGTTCGGATAGGAGACTCCAGCAGATAGGTGAGATGCAAGAAAGGGATGCGGAATGCAAAGAAATTGTGAAGAGTACAAAAGAAGATAAATGGGATAAAATTTCTCCTTATTATAAGTACAGATCCGAATTTAATATTACTGGGGGACTGTTAATGAAAGGCGTAAGAATTTTTATCCAAGAAACCTGCGGCAGGACATACTAAATAAAATACGTACTGGACACCTGGGGCTTGTAAAATGCAGAAGACGCGCCAAAGAGTCGGTTTGGTGGCTGGGATGCTCCAAGGACATTGAAGGAATGGTAGCGAGCTGTCGTATATGTTTGGAAAACAGACAGCAATCGCATTCAGAACCAATGATAGTCGGAACATTACCACAAAACCCGTGGGAGCATGTTTCATCTGATATATTAAAACATAGAGGAAGGTTGGTATTTAGTTATACAGGATTACTTTTCAAGATTTTTGGAGTTATTATATATCGATCATCTGACAACTGCGGCTGTAATCGCTCGCTTAAAAAACATATTTGCTCGCCATGGTGTGCCACTGATATTAAGATCAGATGGAGGTACACAGTTCACTTCGGCTGAATTCAGAAACTTTGCTGAACAGTATGGATTTACATGTGAAGTGTCCAGTCCTAAGTATGCCCAGGCCAACGGAAGTGCAGAGAAGGCCGTCGATATAGCGAAGCGAATATTAACCAAGTGCCAGGATGTCAATCTTGGGTTACTGGAGTACAGGAACACACCATTGGAGTCTGGTCTCTCTCCCGCGGAGCTTCTATACGGTAGAAAATTGCGTTCGACTTTGCCATCTATTAAAACATTTCAGCCAGTAACCGAACACCGAATGGAGGAATTCAAAAGAAAAGATCACAATCTCAAGATGAGAAATAAGAGGAACTTTGATACTAGAAAAGGGGCAAGATCTTTACCACCACTTAACACTCAAGACACTGTTTGGATCCCAGACTTGCGGAGATACGGCACCGTAATGCGAACTGCACATTTTCCGAGATCCTACCTAGTCAGAACTGAACTTGGAATCATAAGGCGCAACAGGAAGTTTTTAGTTTCTGTGCCACTCGAAACTGAGAAAAGTCCTGATTTTGGCGTGCCAATAAATGACACATCGTATACGGGTACCCTTGCTCCAGATCAGAAGGAGTCAAATCACCCAAATGACGACACCAAACTGAGCGTGGAAAATGAGTCAGTTGCAATTCCTGCAAATGATGGAGAGGGTGGAAGTAATGATAATGAAGAGAATGGGGATGGACAGTGGGTTGTTGTGAACAGGCGAAGCAGCAGAAGTAGAAGACCGCCCAACCGGTATAGTGATTCAAACTATGAAAAGGAGATGTAGTGTTAGGTTGGCAACATGGGGAAGGCTCATGCCAGGCTGAACTGTACAATAAATACAATGTACTATGTAAGATGTTTATGTGTCACATGTTTATATATGTAATAAAATACATAACATTACACAAACCACTGGGCTTTAGATATGAACTGCCCTTACAGATAAATGCAGATAACTAAATGAGAACAGAATATTGACTATGATTATTAGAAATAATTGCTCAATAAATGGACCAAAACTGTTATGTATTCAGATAAACCTTCAAAAATCTAGAAAGGCAACATCATATTTAAGAAAATTGATAGAAGAAAAAGAAATTGATATAGCATTCATTCAAGAACCGTATACTGATAATTGTAATTGTGTTTCTGAATAACCAAAAAATTATTAAATTTTACAATCAGGCAAAAATGAAAAAAGAGCGGCCGTAATTGTTAGAAATAAAAACATAGATTTAGTGGTATTGTCACAATTTAGCAATGAAGATTCTTTAGTTGTAGAGCTAACCAATATTGACTTGATATATATAGTAATCTGTGGTTACGTGGATTTTCATTGCGATATTTGCGATGGCCTTTCCCGATTTACTTCAGTCATAGACAGTAATCTAAACAAGAGAATTATGCTTTCTCTTGATAGTAACAGTAGATAAGATGTAATTACTAATGCTAGAGGTAAGGAATTAGAAGCATTTATTGCTGGTCAGGCCCTTCACATTGTTAATGAAGACATGAGCAAGCCAATATTTCAAACTGTAAACGGAGAAAGCAATATCGACCTAGCAATAACCTCACAGAACATGATTCACTTTTTAATGGACTGGAGAATTGAAGATCACAACATTATCACATTCGGAATTGAGCGGAATAATAAATTTTTTTCCCAATTCAAGAGAACTCCTTATAAACTATTATCTCGAAACGAGAATAAATTTGAAGCTAAACTTCAAACTTATTTCCAGCAATTAACAACTGACTGTTCTAACGGAGAATCCTTAGATGATAAACTTTCTAAGTTTATCATACACAGTCCTGATCTGGAGCATGCCTGGAAAAGTTTTATTCTGCAGTTGTTAGAGCTTGTAATGATACATTGCAAAACAGAAAATTTCATGATATAAACCAGAGATCTGTTCCTTGGTGGACCGAAGGATTAGGAAAAATAAGAAAGTTGGACAACCAGAAGAGAAGGCTGTATCAGAGGACATTCGGGAATAATGGTTTGAGAGAAGAAAGAAGATTAGACTATTACCATCACAAATATTTATTTTCTAACAAAATTAAAGAAGAAAAAATTACATCATGAAAAGAGTTCTGCAATCTCACAACCAAGACTGAAGCATAGAATATTATCTACAAAAATGCTGCTGGAAAATTAAAAACTACACCAACCCTATCTACCGTGAACGAAGACGATGGTTCGCATACCACACTTATTAGAGAAACATTGAAGTATATACTAGATAAACTTATTCCGCAAGATGATGCACAGAATTCAATTGATCAAAAAAGGAAGAGGCAACTGGGTAATAAACCACTGCTTGCTGAAAATGACATACCCTTTCAGCCGAAAGAAATTAAAAGAGTAATAATGGACTTGAAAATGAAAAAGGCTCCTGGAATAGATGGTTTATCAGCAAAAAGAATTAAGAAAATATTTGAACTTTATCCAAAAATTCATGTTAGCATTTACAACCAATGTCTTAATAAAGGGATATTTCCTCGGTTGTGGAAGAAGTCCATAATAAAATTACTGGTTATACCATGTAAAGAAAACTTGGAAGATGCATCTATGTATCGATCCATAAGCCTCTTACCTATCGCCGGTAAAGTTTTGGAAAAACTGATTATATAAAGTAAATAAAGATAATTTACTGAGTAGAAAACAGTACGGCAGACAGGCACTGTGGATGCAATCAAACAAGTGGAATGTTTTGTTGAAAAAGCTCTGCAAGATAGAAGACATGTAATTCTTATTTAGATGTTACCGGAGCTTCTGATGCAACATGGCTTTTTTTCCGAAAGAATCGCTACTGTAAAAAGTAATACCTGCCTTATTTCTAGAAAAATAGCTAAAAGATGTGCTTGAAGGTTCGTGTTCAGCCTCAGGTTTTTGGATTGTTCTGTTCGACCAATTTTTATAAATTAATTTTTGTAAGGACGTGGATGACGTAGTATTCGCGGATGAAGTGATGATGTCTGATAAGATAGAGAAAGAGGTAGAAATGAAAGGAATGACAATATGTACGAAATAATGAAAATAGCGGATCAAAACAAAATTAAATTCAACAAAAGTAAATCTTGTATTTTACACATTACTCGAGATATAAGATAGGATCAAGGTATATCTTGAAGGCGATATTTTAAGAAGTGTAGAGGATATAAAATATCTGGGAGTGACCATTGATAATAAATTTAATTAGAACAAGCACATTGAAAATATGACAACCAAAAGTCTACAGCTAATCAACAAATTGAGTGAGGCCGCTGAAGTACCTTGGGTATAACTGGAGAAGCACTAGAAGTGATCTGCCTTGGAGCTATAGTACCGGTATTGAGCTATGCTGTTCCTGTCTGGCAAAAGGCTTTATCCAGAAAATATAATATAGATACATTATTAAGAGTTCAGCGACTGATGGCTCTTAGGATGATAAAGGGTTACAGAACCATCCTCGTAGCAAGTTAATATTTGCGAAGAATGTAGTGATATTGATTCTTTTTATAACCTGACAATCTGTACTGACGGCAGAAAAGATGGTGATCATACCGGACCCGCCTACGCAGTTCTCCAGAACGATGCAGTTGTAACAAGTGGGCAATTTAGACTGGGAGAATTTTGCTCAAACAATCAAGCTGTTGACAGGGCATTTTTATGGTGCAGAGATAAGGACGAGGGAAAAATAAGTTCCTGATTAAGAGGGATAGTAAGGTGTGTCTGTATGCCTTCTCTTATAGTAGGAACCTCTAATAGAAAGCGTTGGAAGAAAAGTGCTTCAGATGAAACAAGAGCTCGGGATTGACGTATTTTTAACCTGGGTGAAAGGGCACTCTAGAGTCAAAGGAAACGAAGAGGCGGACTGTCTGGCAAAAGAAGCTTCGTATAACAGAAAGCTGAAAGAAGTTTATCAAAAGCGCCCAAGTTCTATTTGAGAAGAATCTTGAGAGAGAAGCCTAATAGAATGGAACCAGGTATGACAAGATTCTCAGACGGGCTCTCAGGCAAACAGTTTTTCCCTACGGTTAGGTCGAGAATGCAAGTAAATCTGAAGCAGAACTACAGACAAGCGCAGATTCTGTCAGGGCAGGACCATATGAGAGCATATTTGAAAAGATTCCACATTCAAGAGGATAGCTCCTGTCCGTGTGATGGAGTCACAGAACAGACTGTAGAACATCTAATATTCAGCTG